>OZ018332.1:97653598-97851550 GCA_963969495.1 Ceratothoa steindachneri
TTTAACTTTGTTAATTTAATCATTCATTATTTTACTCTAACTTTGTCAATTTAATCTTTCAATTAATTTACTTCAACTTTTGTAAATTAAATAATTTTATGTTAAACTTAATAATTAATTAATTCATTTATTTCCTTGTCAATTAAATTAACGTATACTGTTCCAAACAACATCTCTTAAATTTCACACACAAACAAACAAACACATGTTCCCAGCTCGATCAAAAGAGCACGCTATACTGCCCACTCGACTCGCTGCTTTCTTCGTATAAAGGTCGGTAACCATTCCTTCTACAATTATTCATTTACCTCCAAACAAATCACACTGAGTTAATTCCACCCTCACATTCTTTGCAAACGACCATACGATAGTAAGTCCTAATTATATTTACTTCTCATTGCAGCCCCAATTCAGTCCATTATAGATACTCTAATTTACTACACTACATCAAAGATACTTTATAGATACTCTAAATTACTACACTATATCAAAGATACTCTATCAAAGATACTCTATATTAGATACTCTATATTATTTATTACATCAAAGATACTCTATATTATTCACCTTATTGTTTCACCATATTATTCACCATATTTACCTAACCTACTTATCTTATTGTACATTCGTTGATTTTATGAATATATTTATATTTGTGTAATTGTCTTTCTTAAAGCCCAAGTCATTATTCCAAAAATTTATTTCGCTGTCGCCTTTAGGCCTAAAGCTAACGGCAGACATCTTCGATCAAACAAAATTTATAGGGTATGGTTTTCGAAACGTTATCTAGGCTGATTTATTAACCGAAGATAAATCACATTGATAACCATACACTATAAAAGTATGCCCACTACCTAAAGTCCTCGTCACCCATCGAGTTTAATAGCAACGAAGACTCTTCAATACACGCCCTTATAATTAGCCACCACGCAGCCACAAACCGGTAACCTATACCACCACATAAACTGGTAACACCAACCTGGTACCATTAACATAACCCCCTCCCCCCTACTTCATCTATATAACCGTTTATTTGATCTTTGTCACTCTCTAACTTTAACGGTAGATGTGTTTACGACCTTATGATACTGTTTCAAATAGTGTTCCAACGTGTTCTGAAAAATATAATACGTCTATCTGGTGGGTTGTGTAAATTATTTAGTACTGTATTCAACTCCTCGCCAAAGATAAAAGTTTTCCATGTGATGGGATTAAATTTGTTTGTACTTCTATCTCCTTTTTCGGGATTAAACAATATTTTTTTCATCTTAGAAAGTTGGAGAGGATAGGTGCTAGAACAGAGAATAAGATTGGTAGAAACGATCCTACACGCTGATTAATTGTTTTTTTTTCTTTAGACGTATATGATCTGGCTTTCCAGCTAACATACGTATCAACCGTTTGAATATTGATATATTTTTTTTAGGCGATGTTGTCATCGGAACATTACCTTTTATTAGATTAAGACACATTTCACATACACATTTGACAAAATCACTATCCATCCTACCTATGATTGTTTTTTTCATCTTTTTAGAGAGATTGGGGAACGTATAGAATAGATAGGCGTATCTTTTCATTCTATGCCTCATTCTAAAAGATATACGCTTTCCATTTCGTTTGGAAACATTCCTGTCTCTAAGGTAAAGCGTATAGTGTTTCTTGGACTGAAGTCGCAGAGCAAATAACCATAGGGTTTTGAGACTGCTTCTTTATATATCTTCATAAAGCTGTTCCGTTTCCCAGGCAATATTTGTCCAGCGAATATATTTATCTGGGAGATGTCTCTCCTCTGGTTAAATACGACTAGATTGTGAAAATTTAAGGAAATATCGCGCAAAAAAGGATTTTTATAAAATAGTTTTGGGGACACTAAGAATATGGAGATATTATTATGATGGGAGCATACTGTGAATATATCTAATATATTTGAATCTATCTTCTGCATAATGACATCTAAAATAATGAATGTATGAATTTTTCCATCCAAAGATGACATATCATACACACCTTAGTGAAACATTACTTCATTTTTAACTTCTTCATTGTCTTTCTGCCATACAGTGTAACACTTTATTATTCTATCAACGCGTTGAGTAAACATCTTGTCATTTACGCAATATACGAAAGAGGAAATGCTTTTTTCACTAGACGTCGGCCTAATGATGAAGTACATGGGGAGACAAATATAAACTTTTTCATACATCCTTCACTCATGCTTTCCTTTTGTATAATGAATGAGTCAACTTCTTACAGATAACTATATACATTATCTTTTATCTCTTTTTTTAGATCATCAAGAATCAGTAATGTTGACTCCTCCTGTAAAACGAAAGTGGATCTACCGAAACAAGCCAACCTCTTCCTCTTTATCCAACTCATCATTGAGTGAAGGTGTCGTCAGTGAAATTTTACATACAGTTAATTCTGCTTCAACTAGTGTACCTACTGAAGACGATGATGATGATAAAGATTTTCATCGACAAAGAACACCCGACGTTCTGAACATTACTTACGATGTCATTACACTGAGCTCCGACGATGAAGATGTAGAACTCTCAATAGAAGGTGAACGTTCGAACATATAAGATGTCATGTAACAACACCATTCTTTTTTAGGATGGAAAAGTAAATGAACTGTATAGAACTTCATACCCTCATACGCAAGAACATTCTTTACAGCAAAGAGAAAATCATTCTCGTGTAATAATTATACCCTTAAGAGAAAATAGGCATGGAAACCTTCTCATCAATTTTACCGTGTAATCGTGGAAAAACCAGAAGAAGCTGTTCTTGACCGAATAGTGCGTGAGATTTCATGGCATATATTAAATCTGCAATGGCTTCAAGATGGCGATTATCGTGTAGATATAAGTTTGAAATTGCAAATGCAACCTGTGATACGATCTATTTACACACTCCATTCGTTCAACTGCATGAACGAATTATATCATGGGAGGATTCGAGACCGCATTCCAGTCTGCGGATACAATTGAGTTTGGAACCTTCAATCTTGTAGTTCGTATATATATATATATATATATATATATATATATATATATATATATATATATATATATATATATATATATATATATATATAATTCCTGCAAGCCATGCAATAATACCATCTAATTTTCGATTTGATCGAAATCAAATATATAGTTCTCGCGAAAAAATGAAGGAGAATATTACTTCAATAAACTTCTGGCTTCCAACAATAATAAAAGAACCTCAGGAGTTGGCAAGAAAGGCTAATCTTTTGTATGAAGATTCTATCACTACAGATCAGTTTCCTTGATAGAACGCGAGCAGAGATGCAGGATCCTAGTATTCACAGCTAGAGGAGATGAACGTAAATTCCAATTACTCCATCCAACAACATATCCTGATAAATGAGCCCCACTCTTATTCATTGGTCTTGAATGTGAAACAATATGAATACTTATATTAAAAACAAGATACTTCCTTTTGACCACAGTATGTGTTTTCTTGTTATACGTTCCCTGACAACGTAACGGCCCATCTAAAAGATTGTGAAGGAGTGTGCAGTCAGTGTCTTGGGCATTGTGACGGAGAAAGAAATCGAGGGATTTTATGTGATGAGTGCAATCGATCATTCTACAACCAATCGTGTTTTAGAAGGCACAAAAAGCTTCATACTTGTGTGAAGATTTGTATGTGTCATAGATGTAATTATATAATCATACAGAGTGCAAAAGAAATGAGACGACACGAGTGTAAGAAGTTGTTCTGTCCTAAATGCTATACATACTATAAAGCGGATGGAGCATAGCATACGTGCTGGATGAAGAGGTCGAAGAAGTCGATGGTCAAGAGATGCTAAAAACTCCCCTTGTAAACCCTTTATAAAAAAGATGATACGAATAAGCGAATCGAGAGAAAACGTGAAAACATATGGTGGCCCATAATAATGCCAAATTCGATGGCCAATTCATCTATGACGAGTTGCTTCAATATTTTAATTCTAATCTCTTCACTTCGAATCCAATGAAGCGGAGACGAAAACTCTTTAAGACAGAGCTCGTTCAGGACATAATCTTTAAGGATACATAATTATTCATTACTTCCTCGCTGAAAAAGCTGCCAAAAACATAGGGAATCCTCTAAATGGAAAAATGTTATTTTCCTTACGATTTTCTTTCTGAGAAAACCTTGAACTATATTGGTCAGATTCCTGAAAAAAGCTAATTTAACTATGAGAAAATGAGGAAAAAGTGTACTTTAACAGTAATTTTTATGCGAATTTCCAGGAAGAAGGATACAATATTCGTACAAAGTGTATTAAGTATTGCATTCAACATGTTTCTATCCTTCGCCTGTGTTTTGAGAAGTTTAGGTGTTCCTTCATCAGGAGATTTAACATTGATCCTATGCAGTATGCAGCCTTACATCACAATAACCTCATTGTGTTACAAGGTGTATAAAGATGTCTTCTTGCAAGAAAATTCGATTGTAATTATCGACAGGAAGGAATTAAAAGATTTTTCTTATAAGGTTCTACGTTGGCTTATGTTTGAGGAACATATTAGACGAATCCTGATTTTTCATACAAGAAACAGTGGTGAGCGAAGCCTTTATATTGGTGGGAGAGGAAATTTCCCTGACGGAGTTTCACCATCAGGAAGAGGAACCGTGTTTCTCTTTGATGGATGTCATGGGCATGGGAGTCAGAAAGAGGACTGTAGTCTCAAACAGGATGTTTTCATTGGTGGACGTGGGTTGTTGGACCGCTACTACCACACGATAGAGAGTGTTTCTATTCTCGGTAACAAATACAAGATTATCATTCTCTGGGAGTGGAAATTTGAAACCATGATGCAAACCAGTTCAAGACGACGTGAGACAGTTAATAGCATCTCCGCCGATTTAGTGAATGGTGTATTAAATGTGTAGAGTGGATTTTTTGGCGGCAGATGCAACCCATTTATATTATACTACCCACCAATGGAAGGTGTGAAAATCCATTGCGTCGATTTTTCTCCTTATATACGTTGCGTATCTGCGCAAGAAATTCCTTCTATTCAAGAATTAACCGAGGGTATGAATAAAACATATTTCTTCCCCTCCCTCCTAATAATCTGTATATTCCAGCTCACACTCTGCACCACATGCGCCCAGCAAAACTCAATTGAGTGAATCTCTTCGATAGGCAGCGTATGATTTGCGGAGTGTACACAACCTCGGAACTGAAACTTGCGCTGGAAAAGAAGTATAGGATCAAGCGATTACGTTGAAAAATAAATAAATGTAGTTGGGTGAAACTTGCCATTTTCTGAGAGTAAATTTATTAAGCAATGTCTAGTTGACAGTTCAGCCTTAATTTGTAAAAAAAAAATATATATATATATACGTTTTAAAAATTGTCTCTCTTGTCGTACTGTTGTCAGGCGAATCACAGAAATCGCAGATAATTTTCAAGGGCAACTAAAAAATAAAGCAAGTAATTTTGATTTCTTCTACTTGGCTCTTGTAAAGTTGTAACACAAAGACACTGTGCAGGTTTTGATTTGTATTAGAGGAATTACAAGTAATTTTTAATTGACAAAAGAATTAGCAGGTTTGCAACCTAAGAAAGGAACAACAACATGATAAGATTTATTGGAAGAAGTTAAGAAGAATTTTGTAAACTTGAATTTAGATTGGGAAAAATCGTAAGATTTACTACTGATGGGTGTCTAAGTCTTACAAGTAAAAATAAAGGCTTTTTGGGAAGAATTCAAATAAAGTGCACGAAATAAATCCAGGTCAAACCGCTAAGCTTTTTTTCTATTGTATTATTCTCCAGCAATATCTTTGTGAAATAGCAAACTTTATCAAATCAAGAGGATTGGATCATAGCGAGTACGTAAATTTTCTTGAAGAACTTGAATCAGAACATACTGATGTTATATTTCATACTAGGATAAGATGGCTTAGTTTAGGGAAGGTTTTGAAAAGAATATCTAAGAGGGGAGATTGATCTATACTTAGAAATGAAACCAAAATTTTATAACCTGCAGTTAAAAGATAAGAATTGGATAGCAGACTTAGCTTTTGGAGTTGATATTGTATCTTATCTATATGATCTTAATCTGAAGTTGCAGGGAAAAGGAAAGTTTGTTCATGCAATTCATCTTTAAGTCAAAGCATTTATGACAAACTTATTGCTTTTTAATCATCAAATTAAACAAAATAAACTTTTTCATTTTAAAACATTCCGAATGGTTAAAGTTCCGGTTGAAAACTTGGAAAATATAATTTCCAGTTGAAGAATTTACACATTGAATTTTCTAGAGGATTTAATGATTTTTAGTCGTTAGAAGCTGACTTTTGTCTGCTAGCTGACCCATTTCATTTTGATGTTAATAAATCTTCCTCTGATCTTCAGCTTGAACTGATTGAACTTACAAGTAATTTGCACGATTCAAATAATTTTAAGAATTTTTATATCATTAAATTTTAAGCCTCACTTAATGATCAAGCATTTGTTAATCTAAAGAAGTTTGCTTGAAAAAAAACTTGTTCATTTTGGGTCGACATACATTTGCGAGCAAACCTTTTCTACCATAAAGTTGCCGAATCTAAATTAAGAATTTCACTGACGAATTTAAATCTTGAATCTATTTTAAGCATTTATACTTGTGAAAAAGATCCCAATTTAAAATCTTTAGCAGCCCTCACGCAAAAGTACCCCTCTCACTAGTGTTCTCTACATCAAAATTAGACGTTCCAAGTAATTAAATAAAGGTACTTAATCTAATAATTGCAAAAAGTATTTATTCTATTAGTTTATATATGTTATTTCAACGACACTTTTTATGCTTATATTGAGTATGGCCCTCAACCGTCCTGGGTTTAGTAAACTTCTTGTGTATGTGCATTCAACACGCAACCACAACCTTAATTTCCCTCACTAGATTATTAAAATATGACAATAAACGTCACCCCAATTCAGCTTTGAAATGGGAAAACCAAGCACAGAATGCATTCGACGCCATAAAGCAGGAGATCATTAATGCTACCCTTTTGGTACATCCAAAGCGAGACTGCCCACGGCGTCTCATTACTGACGCGTCAAATCTTGGCCTCAGGGACGTCATCTAGCTGTATCGTGGGAATGAATGGGAGGCTCTAGGCTCTTTTAACAAAGCTTTTCGTGGCTCGGATAAAAACCCATAGTACATTCGCAAAAGAATTGACCGCAATTCATCTTGCAATTAAGAACTTTCAATATCTACCTAAAGGGAAAAGTTTCTCCGTGCTCACCGATTGCGCAAGGCCACAATTGGTGGTGATAATTCACTCAACATACACCACTCCTAAAGGAAACCCGTTCATTTGAGTTCATTTTACGATATACAAGTGACATTCTTTATATTGCCGGGAAGGATATTCCTAGTGACGCCCTGTCTAGAGCGCCCATCATTAATTGCAACATGCAATCTGTTTACTATACACAACAACATCAGCATCTTAAAAGAGCACTCTAAATCATTTATACAATACAATCATCTCTTCATTCCTCTACTATTATTGATTATTCAGCTCTTGCAAGATCCCACTCAATAGATTTGCAACTTGCTAAACTACAAGATGATGATAGCACCTCACATAAATTTTACAAAGTAGGGCTTCCATCCTCATATCACTCTCTCATTGGCGATTTATTAAAAGGTTTCGTACGACCTTATCTCACTTCAAATTTTCGCAAACTAATCTTTGATTTCCTTCATAATCTATAACATTTTGGTCCTAATATGTATTATTAATTAATGTACCACATTACAAATATAAATTCATTTGTTCAATAACAAGCTGGGTGATTCTATAACATGTCGACATAATTCATTTACACGATCATATACACAAACTTTAATAAAAGGGATTTTCCCGGACACAACGTTCAGACTGACCATAAATATTTCCGTCTTCCTTCGGTCAAACATCTTCCTCACAAATCACAACAACCTCGGACACACGAGGCTATCATTTAACCATATCCTTATATTTATTTATTAACACCCACCCACTAGACATAAAATTCCCATAAAATGTTTTCCCAATCTATATCTGGACTTATTGCCAATCCTTTTCCTAGCAGTTTTCTGTACCCCCATATAAATAGTTTAATAAGGAGCACACCCAATTTCTGCCCTCTCTCTTTCTCCCTCCCTCTGTGCTAAGCGAATACTTAAATAAACGCTTTCCTACCTTCAGCCAAACCCCTCCCCGAAACCCGATTGGTGAAATCTGGTCACTTCCACTTCCTTAAAACAGATTAAAACTTAGTTTCATTGGGGACAATGATTATTATCCTGTTAGTCATTGCATTCCTTATTCAGTCCCTTATTGTTACTTATTCATCACTTAGGCATTCAATTTTATTCCTATTCGACTAGCTTCACGCACTCAATTTGCTTAACTTCAAATCATGTTATTGATAGATTCCTAACTCACTAAAGAATCTGCTCCCTCATCCTCGACTATCTCAATATATATATATATATATATATATATATATATATATATATATATATATATATATATATACGAGGAGCAGTCAATAAGTTTTGAAATTCGGATATAAGGAAAAGTGTTTTATTATTTTTCAATATAACTACCCTCGACTTCAATGCACTTGCGCCACTTATCCCTGAGGCTTCGAATTACCGACAACCAGAAATCTCCCGACTGCTGTTCAATCCACTCCTGGACGGCGAGCTGGACACCTTCATCGTCCCCAAACCGTGTCCACGCAGTGCAGCCTTGAGCTGGCGTAATAAAAATTAGTTGCTAGGGGCCAGATCTGGACTTTAGGGGAGATGGTTGAGCTCCTCGAATCCACACCCGCGCAGGGCAGCTTGTACAACTCTGGCCTTGTGAACTTTGACGACGTTGAAGTCGATCATGGGACGTGAGGTTTCTAGGGACCCAACGGGCAGATACCTTGGTCATGGCAAAATTGTCGTGGATGATGTTGATAACACTTCCTTGTGATATTCCAAGTTCTCGCTCGATTTCTTCGACCTTCACCCGTCGATTTTCGAGGATCATCCTCTCCACACGGGCCACATTGTCCTTGTTGGTCACGTCTAACGGGCGTCCTGGTTTGGGGTCATCTTCAAGGGACTCACGACCATGGCGGAACTCCCTATTCCAGCGAGCAATGGTTGCATAGGAAGGAGCGGTGTCGGTGTACACTGCAACCATGCGTCCATGGATCTTTTTTGCATTCTTGCCTTCCTTGGTCAAAGATTTGATCACTGCACGGTGTTCAACCTTCTCCATTGTTGAAAAATTTGTGACTGACGATCTGCAATCAGCTACTGCTACTTAAATAGACGAGTCAGGAGCGTGCGGCTGCAGGTCCTGACTTGTCATAACTTGTCCTAACACCTCCACAAACAGCCATCCCCTTCCTCTGTTTTGCCCTACCGATTCACAAAACTTATTGACCGCCCCTCGTATATATATAAACGCGGCAACCTGGAATTTTTCTTATTCCTTGGTATGACTATGAATATTGAATATATTGATGTTGGTTTGCATGCATGTGTCCATTGTATCTGGATAGCAAGATAAAAGTGCAATTTTCTTTATATTTGATCAAATATCAAATATCTAAAATGGCGATGCTATTGAAATGTATGAAATCCTGGTATCAGTATGCGGTATGTTACAGTCAAAATGTCTTCATATAACATATATTCGTTGATTAATATGATTTCGCATGTCGACAGGGTCTGTTAATGATATGGGCATGGCGAAAACACGTGAATACACGGTGGAAGAAAGAATTCTGATACTTACGCTTCACGAGGACGGTCTCAACTGTCGGCAAAGCGTCCGTATTGTCGGTGGATCTCATTCCAATGTTGCAGAAGTGTTGAAATGGGAACATTCAAGACAGACCCCTTCCTGGACGACCCAGGGTCAGTATGTAACGCGATCACAAGTTTTTTCGTAGAATGAGCCTTCTGGATGGTAAGAAAACTGCAGTCCAGCTGCAACATAATGGACAGAGGGAGGTCAGGCTAATGCCTCCATCAGAACGTTCGTCGCAGACTGCATGCACAAGACCTGAAGTCATGTAAAACCTACCAGAAGCTGCTTCTCAACTTTCAGCAGATGCGAGGTCGACTGACTTGGGCATGTGGTCATCGCAACTGGACCATGCGTCAGTCAGGACGTGTCTTATGACTTGACGAGTCTACGTTCCAGTTGATCTCAACCCAGGCATGGTTAGAGTCTACGGGAGGCCACGAAACAGTTGAATCAAAAGTGCATAGTGCCAACAGTAAAGCATGGAGGCAGCTCTACAAATGTATGGGGCTGTGTGTAAAGTTTAGGGTTAGATCCTATCAACGTTTGTTATCACACTATGAATTCGGAAAAGTAGCAAGCTAACTTGAGAGATTACATGCTTCCCTCAGCATGAGACCTCTCTATAAATGTCCAGAATTTGAGTTTTCATCAGGACAATCTCTCATATAACAGGTCTGCTTTCACCATACACTGGTTCTAGGACTAAACTATTATGGCGATTGACTGGCCACCGTAGTCTCCGGATATAAAGCCACTGCAAAGCCTCTGTCTTGAACTAAAAGAGGAAGTAAGACGCCGTCCGCCAGCCTCCAATAAGCAACTGAAAGCAGTCATCATCAATGACTGGGCAAGCCAGATAAAGGTGAATGAACAAAAAGCAACTAGAAATACGGAGAAGGGAATAAGGTTTGATGAAATGTAGGAACATGTTCACACAAGTTGTAGAAGGAAACAGGAGTACTATTTGAAACACACTTGTGAAGTGTTTATAAATGGAGTTGTGTTTGACAATTTTAGGGAGGACTAGCCAACTCTCCATATACAGGAATCCCTGCATAGTCTTCTCTTTGCCCGATTAGCATAAATACAACCCAGTCAAGCTTGGGCTTCTGACAGAACTTTTCGTGGCGTGGAAAAGATTCGTCAAGATCAACCTTTTTTAAAAGTTTATAAAATGGTAGTCAAACTCAAACTTAGACTAGCAGTCGATGGAGACTATCTAGTCAGCTTTCGCGTGTGTTAATACAGTTTTCATCTTTCTCTTACTGTACTTCTGAAAATCGTACTGACTTTATTTACAGCGTTATACTCGATCTCAATTAGAGGAATATCCCTTTTAATTTCGAATGATATTTAGAAGAAAAGAGGTGGTCAAATTCATAGTTGCAATTTTCCAATGCCCTCTGTATTAACCTGTTCTGAAAAGTTCATTATATCCTACAGGCCCCAATATTTCCGACCGACGAAGTTTGTTATCTTAGTCGTTGCAACCTTGGTAACGCTTCCTTTTTTATCGTTTTCTCTCATGTATGGTTGCATTCCATGGCGCCGCTCAAATGGCCCAAATTAAAACAGCAATACAATGACTTGACACCACGATTTTCGAAAGCTGTTCTAACCAGAAAGCCATTAATGTCAGTCGTTCCATAGTAAGGAAGGTAAATGTAATAGATTTATTTCGTTCCATTTTATTACATGGAATTTCGTTCGTGTTTAATAGTTAAATATGGGCTGGAAATACGAAGATCGGACACTTCAAATGATTCTCACCTCAAGAGGGGAGGCTGTCTTTTAATTTTCGGTAGACAGACTCTTTAAACTGGTCTCCATCCTCGAATGTTAGTCTTTTTCAAATGACAGGGTACAAAGAGTGAAACTTCCGCAAACAATCATTCTACACTAGCGATAGAAAAACTTCGGAAATTAAAGAGTTTGGCAAATTATCATAATACGAGTAGAAATAGTGCAGCAAAATGTTACAAATTTAATCGTTTCATCAAAAGCCTTCTAATTGACTGACCGTGGTGAGCGTCAATTTAAATAATTCCTTACTAAATAAGGGTGTAATTTCATGTTATGGGTTTTGTTACCTACCACCTCTTCGCCTAAATAGAAATTTTCATTAATATATTCCCAACTGAATTTTCATATTCTCATGTTCGCAACATTCTGGCTGCGTTAAAAAATGTGTTAAAAAGAAGAAAAAAGTATGAAGGGAAAATTTACATTTTCCTTGGCGATGCATCGGTAAAGAAACTAATAATTAAAAGAGAGAAGTAAAAGTAGAGTATAATTTACTTTTTATGGCAGAAAGGCAAGCCAGCCCATCATGGCGGTAACCAGCTGCTAAGATATTACTGGGAGGAAAGCAAAAATTTATTAAACCTATATCAACCTTATTTATTTAGTAGTTTAAGTTTGTAGGGGCGTGAATATGTATCAGAGAAAAATTCCTTCCAAATCGATAATATAAATAGCCCATTAAATTACCAACTCAAAACGGACTCCGCCGTAGCGTGATGGCTGGAGTGCTGGCTTTTAAATTCATTGGTGCCACGCTCGAAACTCATAGTCCACATTTTTTTACGAAGAAAAATCACGAAGAAAACGGAACTCAAGGAAAACAACTTCAAGGGCTAACTCATCAAAAATCAAAGAAATCCTCAACTCATCAAGAAGCAAGAAGAACCCATCAAATCGTCAAGAAGCAAGAAGAAATCATCACAACAAGTTTATTGGAAACTGCATCAAGAAAGGAAGGATACGAAGATCAAGAATTAACACAGCCAACTTAAAGAAGAAGGAATCTCCGCCAATAAGAATACCAAGAGTCAGATAAATCGAAGACAAATGTTTCAAGGGGCAACTTCAGTCAAGAAGAAATAAATAGATTCGAATATAGAAATCTCAAGATGAAGAATGACATTGCTAAATAAGAAAAAGATATAATAAATGCCATCCCCACATAAGTTATCGCTTCGTCAATCGGCATCATTAAAAAAATGTAAAAATGTATGTTAATTGGATTTGCGATCAATAAATTACTAAATGATTTGGTAAATTCAATTTCTACTGATACTATAATAGTTATACAAATAAAAAAAAACGCCTGTAAAAGGGGCTTTAGGGTAAAAAAATATAATTGGAAATGCCTAAAAACATCAAGCACATTTTGTTTTCAAACTTCAAACTATGCAAAACTAATAATCTTTATGAGCAAAATCCCACTATTGAATAATGAGGGATAAAACCATTAAAAAATATATTATGGATTAATGAAATTCACCAAGAAAACGGGATAATTTTTATATTTTTATTGTGTCGGAAGAAATAGAGACTAGTGAGTATCCATAATGATGTGAATCAGTGTCAAAAAAACAAAAGAGGAGAGGGGCAAAGAAAAATAACAAGGTCTGCTGACCAAAAGTCGCGTGCTCTCACTTATTCTGATTTATGACCTGACGACCTTCAATACTTCATATAATTCACGGAATAACCTTGGAGGGGACCTTGGCAACTATATCATTCAAAAGAGAATCTAAAGCAACATAGGGGTTTTAAATTTCGTTAGAATCGGCCAAATAGTTATGATTTTATTGCCAAAACAAAATAGTTCTCGAGCAAACCCCGAGGGAGGGCCATTTCAAATTTCGTTTGAATCGGCCAGATAGTTATGATGTTATTACCAAAATAAAATAGTACCCGGGCTAACCTAGGGAGGACCTTGACAATTACATCACTCGAAAGAAAATGTAAAACAGAATCAACCGATTAGTTACAATGTTATTACCCCCCCCCCAAAAAAAAAAAGAAGAAGCAAAACAGGGACCAACCCCCAACCGAGCGAAATAGTGAGATGGAGAGTCGCCCGCGTCTAAAAATGAAATAAAGGTTTGATAAAAAGACCAAATTAACGATAATGGCCAAAGATGACTGTAAAATTTATTGGTAAGCACGTCATTATTTAAATAATAATAATAATAAAAACATGTATTAATCTAGCGATACTCATCCAAACAAGAAGAAATTGAGAGAGCTACAAGGAGCTACAAGAAAAATAAGTACCCTAGAAGACCTTACGGTTAATACAAGGAGGGTACTTTTGGCGCAATCTTTGAAGGTGTCCATTGGCAACCTTGAAAATCACTCGCGAGGATCTTAACGGCGATTTCGCAAGACTTTATCTAGTTTTGATTTGAACTGGTCAACAGATTCACTGTTGACAATTTCCGTCGGAAGTGCGTTCCAACTACCGCAGATACTGTAAGTGAAGAATTTCCCACACAAATCACGGTGGTATCGCTTTAGTTCAAGGTTAAAGCAGTGATTTCTTGTTCTTCCCTCGCTGAGCTGGAAAATATCCCCGTAGTCCAGTCGGTCAAAGCCTCGAAGTATTTTAAACACTTCGATAAGCTGATCACGTAGTCTCCAGATCTACAGCGAAAACATATCTAATTCCCTTAATCTATCTTTATAACTTTTATGTAAGATAGAGAGAATCAGTTTGGTTGCCCTGGCTTTCACGCGTTCCAATCTCGCGATGCCCTTTCGAAATGAAGGACTCCAAAATTGTACGGCATACTCCAGGTGCGGTCGGACGAGGGAGTTGTGCCGACACAGTACTATCTCCTTGTTACGATATCCAAATTGTCACTTTATATACCCTAACATCCTTTGGGCTTTCGTCTCTACCTCACTACACTGTTTCGAGAACTTCAGGTCACTCGTGATAGTTACACCCAAAGCCCTTCTCAGTGTCGGTGGATTCAAGAGCAGTGCTCTTAAGGATATAGGGTGATTTAGGATTTCGGTGGCCGATATGCATCACTTCGCATTTGTTTACGTTGAAAGGCATTTACCACGTATCAGACCACTCCCCAATCTTTCGAAGATCATCTTGCAGGCGGGCAGTATTTCCATCCTTTGCAACGTTCATACCAAGCTTGGTATCGTCGGCAAATTTAGAAATCTTGGCAACCATGTCACCGTCCATGTCGTTTACGTAGATGATGAATAGTAGTGTTCCTAGGACGAAACCTTGATGCACTCCGCTAGTAAAGAGCACCCACTTAGAAGCTTGTCCATTCAGCACCACCCGTTGCCGTCTGCCACTTAGCCAGTTCTCTATCCAGCCGGCTACTTTTCCGTCTATGCCAAGCGCTCGCACTTTCCGGAGAAGTCGGTGGTGTTGTACCTTATCAAAGGCTTTCTGAAAGTCTAGGTAGACCACATCCACCGCCTTGTCACGATCGTGCTCACTGAAGACGAAGTGGAAGAATTCCACAAGGTTCGTCAGGCATGACAGTTTCCTTCGGAAGCCGTGCTGGGAACTCCTCAGTAGCAGGTTTGACTCTAAATGCGACGTCATTTTGTCCACCATGATGCTTTCCATGAGTTTACCGACTATCAAGGTCATACTGATAGGTCGGTAGTTCGACGGTTGGCTATGGTCTCCTTTCTTGAAGATAGGAGTTACCTCCGCTTCACGCCAGTCTCTAGGAACGCATTCGATCCGGATTGACATGTTAAAGATTGCGTTCCGGTGTCATGACACATGATCGCGCACTTCAGGATAGAAAGAGAGAGAGAGAGAGAGAGAGAGAGAGAGAGAGAGAGAGAGAGTAACAAGGAAAAGAGGTACCCTAGTAGACCTTACGATCCATTCAAAGAGGGTACCTTGGAGCGAACACTTGCGCAGGTGTAGTCCCCTAAAGGGTCAGATTGAGGCTCTAGAAAAGCTCTCGTGCCACGCTTCAAGTCTCCAAGCGGCCATTTTTCAAGACTTTGTCTAGTCTCGACTTGAACTGTTAAACAGATTTGCTGTTGACAACTTCCACTGGAAGTGCGTTCTAAGTGCCACAGATGCTATATGTGAATAATTTACCACACAAATCACGCTGGCAACGTTTCAGTTCAAGTTTGTAGCGGTGATTTCTTGTTCTGCTCTATCTAAGCTGGAAAATATCTCTGTAGTCTACAATGTCGAAACCTTGAAGTATTTTGAACATTTCGATAAGCTGACCACGCAGTCTCCGGGTATCTCCCCAGCGAGAACACGTTTAATTCCAGTAATCTATGTTCATAACTATTGTGTCTGATAGAGGAAATCAGTTTGGTTGATCTGACTTGCACACGTTCTAATTTTGCGATATCCTTTCGAAGCGAAGGACTTTAAAATTGTACAGTGTAAAGGAAAAGGGGACACCAAGATGAATACCCCCTTCTTTTGTTTCTTCAATTCCTTCTCTCCCTATGTCTCCTAACTTTAACAAAAAAAACCTCGGTATCCAAGGAGAAAAATAAAAGAAGAAATAATTTGAATATTAGTTAAGGTGAGCGCTAAAAGCTTCAACCTAGCAGATGAAATGCTAATCTCTGTAGTCGGGAAAAGGATAGCCGAAAGTTCCCACCCACATCATTGGAGACGACTAAGCCGGTGTCAGGCGACAAAAGCTAATCCGTCTCGGCGCCGGAAGCTTTCTTTCAGACGTCTGTGCCTTCTAGCGATTTAGCATAAAAATGGCCATCATATAAATACCTGGGTTTTTCGAAGATCGGCAGATTGAGTTTAAGATCTCGTCGCCTTCAGTTCAGATTGTGTATCTGTTTCCCAAAGTCCCTGGTATTTGCGTATACCATCGAGGTTGGATCTCACCAGGCAGATCCATTTCTTTTGTGAAGGCTTACTCTGTTCAGAGAAAAGCCTCGAATCGTTTTGTCCCCGAATAACTGGCCGAGATTCTTCTCGTCTCATCAGAACCCCCCGTCAAGGATCTCCAGTTTCCCGTGTGAGATTTCGCGCCGAGCCGCGTCAGAGTCTCAATTTTTGGAGGTTGCACTTCTCTGGAGCAGAGGTGCCTTCGTCCGTCTTCAAGGAGGATCGTGAACTCGTCTTCTGGTCTCCCCGCCCCCTTCATCCTCGTCACATCAGGACATTCGGCCGAGAATCACGACCATTTTCCGTCTCCATTCCCCCGCGCCGACTCGATAAAGGAGTCCCCTTCCTCAAGGACTCCCTTTAAGGTAAAACGATTTCATCTCCCGTTAATCGACCCGCTTTCCGACTTTTGAATATTCCTTCTGTATAAATGATTTATAGTATCCCATTTAAAAGATTATTCACAAGTAATTAAAGTTACCCGATTTCCAATTTTCTATAGTCTGTCAGTATTATCTTTATTTACATTTCCTATATTTCCCGTATGTATATATATGTTAACTAGTGACTTATTAAAAATTATATTTTCGGTTTTCACTCTTTAAATATATCCTTGAACTGCAATTTGGTACACTCATTAAACTCTATCGGCCCCTGTATTAAAATCGAACTCTTATACCTCGTAATCAACGGATTACTTTTACGAAGTGAACGTACTTGTATGTAGCGAAGGACGCGTACGTACATTAGAGGATATATGTGTATGTAATGGTATATATACATATTGTCGTGGCTTTTATCTCTTACATCTCAATCAATAGATACATATATGTATATATATATATATATATATATATATATATATATATATATATATATATATATATATATAGACGTATTATCTGGGGAGTGACATATACCTCGACATACGGCATACTCCAGGTGCGGTAGGACAAGGGAGTTATGCAAACACAGTACTATCTCCTTGTTCCGATATCTAAACTGTTGTTTTATATAACCTAACATCCTTTGGGATTTCTTCTGCGCCTCAATACACAGACTCGAGAACTTCAGATCACTAGTGATAGTTACACCCAAGTCCTTCTTAGTGTCGGTGGATTTAAGAACAGGCCCTTAAGGCTACACTGAGATTGGCGGTTTCGGTGGCAGAAATGCATCACTTTACATATGTTCACGTTAAAAGGCTTTTGTCACGTGTCCGACCACTCCCCAATCTTCCGAAGATCATATTGAAGGCGAGCAGTATTTCCTTCATTTGCGACGTTCATATCAAGCTTGGTAACATCTGCAAATTTAGAAATCTTCGCAACTATATTACCGTCCATGTCGTTGACGTAAATGATGAACAGTAGTGGTCCCAGGACAGAACCTTGAGGAACACCGCTAGTAATGCGCACCGGCTCAGAAGCTTATCAATTCAACACCACCCGTTGCCGTCTGCCACTTAGCCAGTACTCTATCTAACTTGCTACATTTCCGTCTATGCCCAACGCACACACTTTTTGGAGCAGGCGGCGGTGTAGTACTTTATCGAAGGCTTTTTGATAGTCTAAGTAGATAACATCCACCGCCTTATCCCGGTCGTGCTCACTGAAAACGAAGTGGAAGAATTCCACAAGATTCGTTAAGCATGACCGTTGCCTTCGGAACCCGTGCTGGCAACTCCTCAATCGCAAGCTGGACTCTAAATATGACGTCATTTTGTCCACCATCATGCTTTTTATGATTTTACCGACTATTGAGGTTAAGCTAATAGGTCGGTAGTTCGAAGGCTGGCTATGGTCTCCTTTTCTGAAGAGAGGAGTCACATCCGCCTCACGCCAGCCTCTAGGAACACATTCCATCCGGATTGACATGTTGAAGATTGTGCTCAGATGTCGTGACACTTCATCATGCACTTCTTTCAACACTTTAGGTAGAAACCCGTCAGGGCCAGGGACATATTCGTCTTTAGATCAGTGATCTTTTTTATATTTCTACCTTGTTGACTTCCATTTCCTTCAGTTTTTTTCCCAGTAAGAATCCGTGGGCTGGGGGATGGGACCACACGCTTAAGTAAACACTGAAGAGAAGCAGTCGTTCAGGAGGTTAGCATTTTTTGCATCTGAGTGCTTTAAGGCCCTCTCCTTGTTCACTAAAGGGCCAATCGTGCGATACATTGGTTTACGGCTATTTATATAACCAAATAACTCCTTGGGATTCTCCTGCAAAGTCTCGCTACTCAGAGCGACTCGGCACGCTTTGCCACCCTTATGTTGGACTTCACTCTCCTAGCTAGCCTATGATACTCCTCAAAGTCTCTATAAATCTTTGACTGCTAGTACACCGTTCTCTTCTTCCTCAGCAGTTGATCGATTTCTCGATTAAACCACTCTGGGTAAACAAAAGAACGACAAAGGTTTTTCAAAGGGATGAATCGTGATTGAAGACTCATGAACATAGTTTTGAACCTATTTCACGAATCTTCAACATCCTCGCACACTTCTAGCCTCGCATCAGTCAATCCAGCACACAGACCTGCAAAGTCTGCTCTTCTCAAATTAAGTTTCCTCGATTTACTAGTCGCAGACTCTACCTTGGAGACCTTGCCTATAAATCTGACTAGTCGGTGATCACAACCACCGAGCTCTTCGCCTACAGAGAGATCCTCAACGATGTCATCCTCAGAGGCGAAAGCCAATTTGAGGGTATTATTGCCTCTCGTCGGCTCTCTCATCAATTAAGCCAGGAGCTCGTTGTTCGCGAACTACGGGAGTAGTGCGTTCTCGCCACATGATTCTCTGGTTTCACAGTCAACTTGGGTATTGAAATCATCCATGGAGATACACACTGTCTTGAACAAGTTTACCCACCAGCCGGTATAGATTCCTGACTTTTTCAACGAGTTGGGCAGGGGGTCTGTAAAGCAACAGGGTCTTCCATCTGACAGGACCTATATCTAAGTCAAGTGCTAGTAGCTAGTGGTCCGATACAATATTGCAGTTCGTCGATTTGAGTGTATCCCTGTGTGTGGAAATCAATATCGCTAGGACAAACAGACGCTAGTTTGGTTACACAGCGTCAACAGCTACGTGGCATATGGGCCGATACTTTAATCCCCCCTCCCCTTTTGCCCCACTGTCACAATAATCCTCGATATCGCTCACAAGGAAAGATTATAATGAGCAGATTTCGTAGCCCGTTAGTATAAACAAAGGAGGGTAGGGGAGACTTTAGAATAAAATCTATTAACAGGCTCACTGTCCCCTCCTATTGTTTAGGTCTATTCTCGCCAAATATACGAAATTTCCCTTCTCCGATGTAAACCAGAAGAGACCAGAAGGACTAGGGGGCACAGCATTGAAAAATGATGCCCTAGGAGAGAGGCTTAAAGGTGGGCAACCATCTTCCTTCTTTTCTCTCCAATTGGATAATTGAGGTATATATACATCGATCTGGAGAAAATAAAAGAATCGAGTTAGCAATCGAGAGAAGACGAGTACCGGAGTTAATCTGAGAATTAAGAACAAGTGCAACCGAGTGAGATTTTTCTTCTCGAGGCTGTTCCTTTTGGTCACATCGAAGAGTAGACAAATATAGAGATTCCCTCTCATATCAATCTCGTCAGAGAAACGCCCTCTCTCAGTTGTTTTCGAAAAAACCAGAGATATCTTTCACCATTGAGGAATACGAAAGTGAAGTTCTACTCGAGAAAGGAATCACCTCTTGGTCAAGTTTCATCATCGAAAAGACCCACAAGTGTAACCCAAGGATTGGAATAACCATAAATCCACTGTCCCCTCGCTTATATCGCCAAGTCAAGAAGCATCGCCACACGCGCTTCACTTACCTCGAAGTCAGCTGTTATTATCCTTCGCTCAGCGAGACGAACAGCTGTGCGTCCGATTCAGCCACACGTCCGCAACAACTCAAGCCATCGATTCATCCCACCAACGAGGTTCTCGTTCAAGGTAATCCCCACGCCAAACTCCCACTTAGTTTAAAGGTAAAAGGATTCCAACTTATTTAATGTTCCTTAGTTAACATTCCGTACTAAAGCGAATTTTTACGTCAACCATCGCGTAGTACTCATTGGTAGTAGTAATTTTTATTTAGATCCTCTTTTTATAGGTTTAGTATATTTAAAGTTTTATTATTTCATTTCCTTATGTAATTAAAAGTATATTTTTGTCCTACTTGTTTAATTAAATCCTCGAAACGCTGCATATGACAATAGATATATAATATTACGAATCTTCCCTGGTTAAATAATCAAATAAAAAGATAAATGAGTTATTAATGTACGGAGCAAACGTAAATACATAGTCGGCCGTATACCACGACACCTTGATATACAACATCACACCGCCACCTTCTCTGTCTCGCCTATCTTTTTGGAAGAGTTGGTAACCGAGAATCGTGAATTCACCTTCAAAATCTCGGTTTGAGGTTTTTACCAACGACTCTGTTATGGCCACCATTTCAGTTTCTTCCGTCGCTACGAGGCCACGAAGTTCAAGAAACTTGTTTCTGATTGACCTCGCATTAAAAAGAAGAACTTTCACGGAGTCCCCGAATACAGGACTCACTACGCTCCTGTGTTTCCCGTCTTACTTATCTCTCTATTCTCTTTTGGTGGTGTGGTGGCTCCCTTTCTAGCGACCTCCACGAAGGTCGTTACAGAGGTGTCTTTGGCGTACTGGCGCACATCCGCCCTCACTTTGGGCCGGACTGTCCTTAGGTACGCTCCACAACAGCTTGTATTAGGTTGGAGACTGCAACCTTGTCTTTAAAGAAAAGGTGCAACCTATCCCTTTGGTAGAGATGGTTCCTCCTATAAAAGATGCGATAGGGGTCGACAAAAACCACCCACTCCAGCGTACATAAATCTGTTAGTCGTCGGTTCAATGAGACGTTCCTCGAGTGAGCGATCCGGCTTGGACCTCTTCTCGGGAGCATCCTGACAACGACACGTCTGCAGGTTTCCAACCTACAGTCATCCATAGCCCCCATGACCATCGGGAGGATCTCGCCTGTAGGGTCTACCCTACCTCCTCTGAAGTAGAGGTCGTTGCCACTTACCATCAGGACGACGACTAAACTCTAAGAAATCTGAGATTTCTCAGTCTTTATTCTTATATGCTGGTTCCCATGTCCTGGGAGGCAGCTTACCCTCACACTGGTGCGAAGGCGGGCCGCTAGCATAGGTTGAAGATCCCTTGATTGAGAATCACCGATAAGGATGACCCTCGCACATTTGGTTGCAGAGGGCAGAGTCTTCCCTTTCGGAAGCGACTTCTCTGTTTCCTATTTCTTCTCCATATTGACCTTCTTTTTCTTCTTCTTCTTCTTCATCTTCTTCTTCTTCGTCCTTTTTCCCCTACCTATCTTTGGTTTTCTTCTTCTGCTTCTACTTTCTCTTCTTCTTTCTCCTTTTTCTTCCTCCTCTTTCTTTTCATTTTCTTGACTGGTTGAGCCATTCCTGTAGCATGCGGCCCCACCTCTCTTGGTATCAATACAAATACAGTGTTTACTACAGGAGCGATAGGTTGATCAGCGGAACCACCCACAGCAGTTAGTGGTTCATCCAAGGGTTGAGCTGATCGATCTGTGGTTAGCTCTGCGATCCTGTCCTTTAGCCCGCGAATCTGACGGGCGTGTTATTATTCCAGGCTCTGCAGTCTCATCTCCAGCTTCCTAGACCTCTTCTCAGATGCTCTACATAGTTTTTTCAATTCTCAAACTTGGCCTTTCAAAATACAATCCGTGCAGGTACTGCCCAGATGGCATTTCGAAAAATACCCCTCCGGGAAGTCAACGCACCACTTCTCCTTCTGGCCTATCGCACAAGTGTATTTGAGAACACCTGGTCCTTCCTTTCTGGTCATTTTTAACACTTTATTTCGATCGGAGACGTTTCAGATCTTTCAGAAGGCAGGCTCCATGTGCTGCTGTTCGTCCGACCGAGTCATTCAAGCCCAGCGTGCCGTGGCTCCCAAACAAGCAGCACTGACGGTCTCCAAGGTACGAGCACCATCGATTTCGCCCCAAGTGAACAGCGGAACATGCCCCGTACTAAATCCTACTAGTTCACTTCGTGGCGGCCAAGATCTCGGTATAGCGTTCAAGGGATATATCGCCACAACAAAAGACTCAACCCAAGACTTTTTATTAGCCTGGCAGCCAACCTGGGAACAAATTCTGTCACCTCGGACCGTTGTTACCATAGGCATCACTTAACGGTCACTGGGAATGGTCAATAATTACACACCAGGGAAGGGGTTATCGGAGCACTTACCCTCCCGTTGAGAAGGACAGGAAACTGTACCAGCTGCTGGGTGAGCTGGTTCAAGGCAGAGTGTGCATCGTTATGGGCGATTTCAACAGCCAAGTTGACTGGGAAACCAGAGAACCCTGTGGCGAGAACGCACTACTCCTGGAGTTCACGAACAACGAGTTCCTCACTCAATGGGTCAGAGAACCAACGAGAGGAGACAATATCCTCGACTTGGTCTTCACCTTTGAGGATGATATCGTTGAGGATATCTCTGTAGGTGAAGAGCTCGGTGGCAGTGATCACCAGCTAGTTAGATTTAGCGTCAAGATCCCGAAGGTAAGGTCTGTTGCCAGTCAATCAAAGAAACTTGACTTGAGAAGAGCAGACTTTGCAAGCCTTCGAGTTGGACCGACTGACGTGAGGCTAGAAGTGTGCGATGCTGTTGAAGAATCGTGGAATAGTTTCAAAACCACATTCATGAGTCTTCAATCGCGTTTCATCCCTCTGAAATGCCCACATCTGTCTTCTGTTCAACCTAAGTGGTTTAATCGAGAAATCGGCCAACTGCTTAGGGAGAAGAGAACTGTGTACCGGCAATCGAAGATCTCGGGTGACTTTGACGAATACCGGAGGCTAGCCAGGAGAGTGAAGTCCAGCATAAGGGTGGCTAAGCGGTCTGAGGAATTCCGAGTGGCGAGACTCTGTAAAGAGAATCCCAAGGAGTTCTTTGGATATGTAAACAGCCGTAAACCAATTCGTCGAAAGATTGACCCTTTGAGGAACGAGGAGGGGACATTAAAGCATTCAGATGAAGAAAATGCTAACCTCCTCAACGACTACTTCTCTTCAGTGTTTACTGAAGAATGCGGTCCCATCCCCCAGCCGACGGGTTCCTACTCAGCGGAAAAGCTGGAGGATATGGACTTCACCGAAGTTGAAATCAAAAAGAAGATCAGTGATCTAATGACGAATAAGTCACCTGGCCCGGATGGGTTTCTAACTAAAGTGTTAAAAGAAGTGCGCGATCAAGTGTCACGACACCTGAGCGCAATCTTCAACATGTCAATCCAGACCAAATGCGTTCCTAGAGACTGGCGTGAGGCGGAGGTGACTCGAATATTCAAGAAAGGAGATCGTAACCAACCGTCGAACTACCGACCTATCAGTCTGACTTCGATAGTCGGTAAACTCATGGAAAGCATCACGGTGGACAAAGTGACGTCGTATTTAGAGTCAAACCTGCTACTGAGGAGTTCCCAGCACGGCTTCCAAAGGCAACTGTCATGCCTGACGAACCTTGTAGAATTCTTCCACTTCGTTTTCAGTGAGCACGATCGTGACAAGGCGGTGGATGTGGTCTACTTAGACTTTCAGAAAGCCTTTGATAAGGTACAACACCGCCGCCTTCTCCGGAAAGTGCGAGCGCTTGGCATAAACGGAAAGGTAGCCGGCTGGATAGAGAACTGGCTAAGTGGCAGACGGCAACGGGTGGTGGTGAATGGACAGTCTTCTGAGTGGGTGCCCGTTACTAGCGGCATGCCTCAAGGTTCTGTCCTGGGACCACTACTATTCCTTATCTACGTCAACGACATACGCGGTGACATGGTTGCCAAGATTTCCAAATTTGCCGACGATACCAAGCTTGGTATGAACGTTGCAAAGGATGGAAATACTGCCCGCCTGCAGGAAGATCTTGGGAAGATTGGGGAGTGGTCGGACACGTGGCAAATGCCTTTTGACGTGGGGAAATGCAAAGTGATGCATATCGGCCACAGAAACCCCCAATCTCAGTTTATCCTTAAGGGCACTGCTATTGAATCCACCGACAATGAGAAGGACTTGGGTGTAACAATCACTAGTGACCTCAGGTTCTCGAAACAGTGCATTGAGGCGGAGAAAAAGGCCCAAAGGATGCTAGGCTATATTAAGCGCCAGTTTGGTTATCGGAACCAGGAGATTGTACTGTGCCTGTACAACTCACTTTTCCGACCGCACCTGAAGTATGCCGTACAATTTTGGAGTCCTGCATTGCGAAAGGACATCGCGAGATTGGAACGCGTACAAGCCAGGGCAACCAAACTGATTCCCTCTATCCGACATAAAAGTTATGAGGATAGACTAAGGGAATTAGATCTGTTCTCGCTGGAAACCCGTAGACTGCGTGGTCAGCTCATCGAAGTTTTCAAAATACTTCGAGGGTTCGACAATGTTGACTACCGGGATATTTTCACACTGAGTGAGAACAGAACGTGCAATCACGGCTTCAAACCTGAACTGAAGCGTTACAACCGCAATCTGTGTGGAAATTTGTTCACTTACAGTATCTGCGGTATGTGGAACGCACTTCCAGTGGAAGTTGTCAACAGTGAATCTGTTGACCAGTTCAAGTCAACACTAGACAAGGTCTTGAAAAGTGGCCGTTTAGGGACGCAAAACAATTGAGCAGC
This sequence comes from Ceratothoa steindachneri, assembly GCA_963969495.1. Classification (NCBI taxonomy): domain Eukaryota; kingdom Metazoa; phylum Arthropoda; class Malacostraca; order Isopoda; family Cymothoidae; genus Ceratothoa; species Ceratothoa steindachneri. The sequence goes on from OZ018332.1 coordinate 97,678,809, forward strand.
CATGTGCCCGCTCGATTGCTAGTCCAAAGGTACCCTCTTTGAATGGACCGTAAGGTCTCCTAGGGTACCTTCTTTCCTTGTTGTTACTCCTTGTTGTTACTCTTGCAACCAGTGTACGTCAAGTGGCGTTGTTTTTAGAGGTTCCAAAGCCTCACTTCTGACGCATGAGGTAATTAACCATCAGGTCCTTAAATATTAAATAGAAGGAAATGAGGCGAGCTAGTAGGAAGTCGTCGGGTTTTGTGTGTTTTTTTTAAATGGTCAAAAGGAAAGGAAAAGCCTATAATAGAACATGATAGACGATTCAGAGATGGACGCACTTTGTCTAGAACCTCATTTCCCACCAGTTCGACAAGGGTAACCCTAACTGGGTTACCACAAAAGGTACCCCCGACGACATAGCTCGGAAATTCTACGGTACGCGCAAGCTCTCTCCCCACGACAGGGAGAACAACAAGGAGTAACAACAAGGAAAGAAGGTACCCTAGGAGACCTTACGGTCCATTCAAAGAGGGTACCTTTGGACTAGCAATCGAGCGGGCACATGGCTGCTCAATTGTTTTGCGTCCCTAAACGGCCACTTTTCAAGACCTTGTCTAGTGTTGACTTGAACTGGTCAACAGATTCACTGTTGACAACTTCCACTGGAAGTGCGTTCCACATACCGCAGATACTGTAAGTGAACAAATTTCCACACAGATTGCGGTTGTAACGCTTCAGTTCAAGTTTGAAGCCGTGATTGCGCGTTCTGTTCTCACTCAGTGTGAAAATATCCCGGTAGTCAACATTGTCGAACCCTCGAAGTATTTTGAAAACTTCAATGAGCTGACCACGCAGTCTACGGGTTTCCAGCGAGAACAGATCTAATTCCCTTAGTCTATCCTCATAACTTTTATGTCGGATAGAGGGAATCAGTTTGGTTGCCCTGGCTTGTACGCGTTCCAATCTCGCGATGTCCTTTCGCAATGAAGGACTCCAAAATTGTACGGCATACTCCAGGTGCGGTCGGACAAGTGAGTTGTACAGGCATAGTACAATCTCCTGGTTCCGATAACCGAACTGGCGCTTTATATAGCCTAGCATCCTTTGGGCCTTTTTCTCCGCCTCAATGCACTGTTTCGAGAACCTGAGGTCACTAGTGATTGTTACACCCAAGTCCTTCTCATTGTCGGTGGATTCAATAGCAGTGCCCTTAAGAAAATACTGAGATTGGGGGTTTCTGTGGCCGATATGCATCACTTTGCATTCCCCCACGTTAAAAGGCATTTGCCACGTGACGACCACTCCTCAATCTTCCCAAGATCTTCCTGCAGGCAGGCAGTATTTCCATCCTTTGCAACGTTCATACCAAGCTTGGTATCGTCGGCAAAATTGTAAATCTTGGCAACCATGTCACTGTCCATGTCGTTGACGTAGATGATGAATAGTAGTGTTCCTAGGACGAAACCTTGATGCACTCCGCTAGTAAAGAGCACCCACTTAGAAGCTTGTCCATTCAGCACCACCCGTTGCCGTCTGTCACTTAGCCAGTTCTCTATCCAGCCGGCTACTTTTCCGTCTATGCCAAGCGCTCGCACTTCCGGAGAAGTCGGCGGTGTTGTACCTTATCAAAGGCTTTCTGAAAGTCTAGGTAGACCACATCCACCGCCTTGTCCCGATCGTGCTCACTGAAAACGAAGTGGAAGAATCCCACAAGGTTCGTCAGAGAGAGAGAGAGAGAGAGAGAGAGAGAGAGAGAGAGAGAGAGAGAGAGAGAGAAGAGAGAGAGAGAGAGCGGAGAAGAACCGAAAAAATCTAAAAGAATAATATACATAAACGGAAATGAAAAGTCATTAAAATAACCATCTTCCTCAACCTTAAATCCTTGGGTGCGCCAAGAATATGTCTTTCAATCTTCTGTAGAAGTTTGGGCATTAATGTCAGAATAAATCAATGACCTGCATTTAAAAGACGTATTTCTTTCGAGGAATCGCGGTCCAAAGGTCAAGTGAGAAGTAAGTGTTGAGAAAATCCCAGTTTGAAACGATCAGTTGGGAAAACTTTCACGTGCTTGTTACATGACCAAAACATGTCTCCCCATTGACTTGCGTGAAAGAAACCAAGATAACTCAGATTAGAGCGAAGGATTAATTACCCTATGATATATGTAAACAACATTAAAGAGGGCTGATCGCGTCGTGACCTGCAACATTGAAAACAGAAAGAAAAGTGGTGTAACGAACGAGAGAATTTTCTCTTATTGGGGAAATGAAGTCGATAGAAAGGAGCTTAATAGTTAAAAAAAAAAACATAAACACTTAAAATGTTCAGGGTCATAAAAAGTGGTACAATAAACCTTGCTGATCTTTAATACTTGGCCTCGCTGAACTTATTCTCAAGGTCGAGAAGTCCGTATTAGGGTGACAAACATTCAAAATACGTGCTGCAACTCGAATTTGTAGGAGGATACGATTAAAGCTTAAAATAAACGGTTTGTTTGGTTAGGATAAAGTAGATAACACATAGATTTGAGTGTGTGGAGGAGTGGAAAAAAATACTTGATGATTAGGATTAAACCGGAAATTGTTGAAGAAGGAAAAGTAATTGCGATTGAAATTGAAAGAAATAGGAATGAAAAAAGATGTATTCTGGATTTCGGCGATTTAAAGGTGTAAGTGTAAAATGTTAAGTTGTAGTTAGGGTGCATTGTGGCCAGTGAATAGTGAGATTGATGAGAACCGGTGAGAGATACCGAAATTTATATATCTTCTTGAATGCCAGATATGATGAGTAGTGATATGAACGTTCGACTGTAAAGAGCCAAATATAGGAATGAATATGAAGATAGGTTGGGGGGAGGCTTTTGAGATAGTCTAATGGGAGGCCGTGCATGTTTTTTTTCATATCAAATTGATGCAAAAGTTTAGTTTTCAGTACCAATTTGAAGGTAATGGTCTATGGAACAATTCTGGTTCGAGTGTCAAGCAGTTAGATACCCCCTCCCCCCATAAAAAAATGGCCGCCAAAATCCAAGATGGCTGCCAATTTCCAGCTTTTTTCGCATTACGCCTGATAACCTTTGTACTATTGAATGCAGAATGGTGATTTTGGTCTCTCTATCTGTTTTTATGTATGATTCACAACTTACTAACTGATTGCTAATTGTGTTTTTCATTTACCATTTTATTGGTTTCTTTCACAGGTGGAAAAATATCTCCATTTGCATACCCACTTGTATTTCCACAACAGAAAATGAACTGCTCCAATTTATAAAGGAAGAAGTTACTGGAGGTCGTAGAATTTTTGCATTGCATGATCTGACAGATATGATGACCGAGAAATTAGAATAACATGGAATCCAGAAGATTGTGAACCGGACACACCTAAAGAGTCCTGGAACACTTCCCGAATTTGACAAAGGAGAAAGGTATCCGCGACCAAGTTTTCATCATTTGTTCGAAGACGGCTAGAAAGGTCATATCAGATGCAACTCAAACACCAGATCAGGAAACACGTACATTACTAATGGCAGCATCGATTTTCCGTTAGGCTGTTTTGGATCACGACACTGCATTCAGGTTTGATGGCTCATTTCCCAATGGTTGCGAAGAATCATCTGTTCCACAACATATAAAGTATTTCTTCCGTCAACTCCTCGCAGGACCAGAATCATCGCCAGAACAAGGAAACTCCAGGAAGATCCTCTCTGTGAGTCAGTTGACCATGCTAAATATGACTTCTCTTTCTGGGAACTTGAATTGTAAACCCCCACTTTCACTGTTCCTGGCACTCAAATTGCACTCCCAAACAAGAGGAAAGAAGCTGGTAGAACTACTATATAAGTATGCTCTGAGCGTGTCATATAAGGAAGTCCTCGACAATGAAATCTATATTTGCACAGGCTATTGCAGATCATGCAAAAAACAATGCTGATATAGTCTATCCTGCAAATTTGCATCAGGGAATTTTCACAGTTGCAGCCCTGGATAACCTGGATCACAATCTCACATCACGCACTGCAAGTTCATCCTTTCATGGAACTGGTATTTCAATATTTCAGTTTTCTTCATCACAGATGCCTGGATTAGACCAAGAATGTCTACGAATCAACTCACAGAAAACAGGAACCCGCAGCAGTGAACCCATCCTGCCTCGTTCGTATAAGTTTGTACCACCTAGGGCCCGAAATTTTGTCACCCAACATCCGTTTACAGATGTGCAATCAGTGGCACAACTTCATTCGATGAGGAGATACAGCACGAAAAGGCATGAATGGCTGTAGTAAATGATATGCTATATGTGGATTGTGATACAGAAAAACACACTCCAGCGATGTGGTCTTCCTACCATGCTGCTCGATCAGATACTGTTGGACAACCGGAAAAATGCATCGAAGCCCTCCTGCCACTTTTCCATGAAAAAACCACCACTCCAGAAATGATTCGACATGGAATGGAACTGGTGAAAAAGACAATTGAGCCCTAAACTCATACCAAGTCCCTGTGTTGGGACTGTGTTCGCTAAAATAATGCAGTAGACCTTCCCTGAAATTTATGGGGAAGACAAGTTTGTGGTGAGGCTAGGTGGGCTCCACATTGAGATGGCTTTGTGGAGCACCATGAAAGATCTTCTGCGTGAGTCTGGATGGCCTGAAACCCTAAAAAAAGCTGGGCTATTGAAAACAGAAGCAGCAGCCACAACTTTTCAGTATGCATCCAATGTAATGGGAACAAGATATGCCCATAAAGTTATTGTTATGGTACTTGACAGCTTTCTGAAGCGAGCATACGAGGACAGTGGAACCGAGATGGCCCCTGAGGATTGTGTTGTAGTAGCTTTCCAACAGAGTCCAACGTTCAAGTTCTAGCTACTCCTACACAAGTACCAACATATCATATTCATGTTCATCCGGGCACAGCGGGAGCGAAAGTTAGAATTCATGGTTACTACCCTGCAGAAGCTTGTGTCTCTGTTCTTTGCTTTAGATCACCATAATTAAGCTAGGTGGATTTCAATCTTTATCCGAAACCTGGAAGGTCTACCAGATAGAATACAGGAAGAGTTTAAGAAGGCATACTAGACAATAACTCGAAGCAATCGCCGTTTCCTACCCTTTCCCATCGATCAAGCACACGTGAAAGCCAACGAAAGGGTTAAAAGAGTTGGTGGCATTATTGGTCTCACAGAGAACCATGACATTCTGGAACGCTGGATCGTGACTGGCCCAGAAATCAGCCGTGTCGTTGAGGAGTTTACTGGTGCAAATGATAACGATGATGATGAAGAACTCCCTTATCATGAGGAAGGATATGCATCTCAGCATCGATTTCTACGCCATGCCAAAGATCTGATGGAGGTGTTGCTGAGCAATGGGAATCCTTTTGAGGAGCACAGTGGAGACCTGGTTACATTAGGCAACAAGGTGTGTGAGTCTGAGGCTGCTTCCGTATTTGTCCATAAAGTTGAGTGAATGGTACAAGAGAAGTAAAACAACTTCAGACATAGTGTGCTTGACTTAAATGACACCTCTGAAAGCACCGATCAGCGAAACAACTTACTGTTGTTCCATGAGAAGAAAACACAAAATAAGTCAGCAATTAAGCTGAAAATGCAGCACTTCAAACGTCATGCAGAGCTTTTTGGTCAAACTTTTCTTGTACTAGCCAGCCGCGGGGGGATTTGGGGAAGTTTCTTCAGCACGAATCTTCCCCATACCCACCTGCATTGTGATATGAAGGATCCCTGAACTCTTGTACCAAGTCAGATTTGTTGGTATATATCATGGAAGCCAGTACAAGTAGCGCGATTTCTGTCCACGAGGAGCTAGTTGCGCTAGATGTTTACGACTTCATTATTATTGACGGTGGAGTACTTATACACTCACTTCATGGTATAACTGTCTAATGCAAGACCTTTGATTCATATTTCGACAAAATATTCTGCCCAAGAGTTCACCACGAATTGAAGCGATCGACAAGAGTAGATATTGTCTGGGACCAGTATCGTGCACTGACGATCAAAGAAGGCACAAGGGAAAAACGAGGAACATGCATCCAACAACGCATATATGGTACTCCCCAAATCCCAGGGAATTGACAGAATCTTCTGGCGAACTTTGATAACAAGAAGGAACTGTTCTCATTCTTGTCAAAAAAGATAACAGAAGAACATTTCCCAGATGACAAGAATATCTACATCACTGCAGGTGATCAAGTCCACCATGTTGAAAACAATCCACCAATGGATCAATGCAACCATGAGGAAGCTGACACGCGTGTCTTAGTACATCTCCTCCACGCCCTCCAATCATCGTCACTTGGGATGGTGTATAATGGAGACACATATGTTGTCGTAATCCTTCTGAGTAATTTCCATCACATCAAGGCTCTGAATTCAGCCACAGAAATCTGGATCTCCTTTAAAACGGGAAAGACAACCAAAATGATCTCCCTGAACACTATCGCCACAAACCTGAGCACTACAACGTGCAAAGCTATGGCCCTTTTCCACGCATTCAATGGATCAGATAGTACTTCTTCCTTCAATTTCAAGAGTAAGCGATCCTGCTGCACCTTGATGCACGAAGTACCATCCCTTATGGAGACCTTTGCAACTATTGTCGACACTCCATTCCAAACATCGCCAAGGTTAAAAGAAGTGAGAACAACTTTGTTTGTAAACTGTACTTAAATGAAACAAACGAGGACAATGATGTTGACCTCGTCCGAATGAGGTTGTTCACACAGAAGACTAGGGACGTGGAGAGAATTTGCCCCAACTGGTGAGAATTGTCCATGATGCCCGTCAACAACCCAACTAACCATGGGTGGAAGGAAGAGGACGGCAAGATGCTTCCCATTTGGATCACGCTGCCACTCGCTAAGGATGTGTTTCACCTGGATGTGAAGTGCACTTGCCCAATTACATGCCCTCGGTGCAAATGCGTGAAGACAACGTTGAAGTACACATGTCAGTGCAAGTGAAAATGGGAGAAGTAGCTGGAATAGAACAATTTCCAATACTAACATGTATATAGGGGTCTTGGTTAATTTGAGAGTCATTTTCTTATTGAATGTATTGTTCAAGGAGTTTTTTCAAACAATTGTGTAAGCATTTACTTGGAAGTAGGACTCAATATGACAAGATATGCTCAAATCATGTTTATTTTATTTTATTCAATTACTCATACATGCAAACCTAAGTATAGAGACCAAAATCACCATTCTAGGTTCAATTGTACAAAAGTTATGAGGCGTAATTCCAAAAAAGCTTTTGCATCAATTTGAAATGACTGAGTGCCTGGGCACCCCACTATTTTACTTGGTGGGTTGAAAAGGCAATTTAGTTGGACTTAGAGAAATGAGTCAAGTTTGGCAGATTATTTGCTGAGCTTTTCTGAGTGTGACAGGATAGAAAGGATAGAATAAAAGCAAAAATGCCTCTATCTGATGGGAGAATTTAGTTTAGTGTATTGTGTGTGTATAACACTTGGTCGTATAATACAAGGAATATGCACAGTTTCTGAAACTGTAGTTTCATGCTTGATAATAAAATTTAATGGAAAGTGCATTGATTTGAGAAGAATGAGTTAAAAATTGTTTGGTTAAGAGTCTACATGGAGGCATGGTAATGGGCTTGTTAGGAACCAAAGATTGAGTTGGAACGGCTAACAAGTTGGTATGGTGAAGGGCTTGGCATATCCCATTGATGAAATGGAAAGGCTAAGAAGTGGGTATGGTGAACGGCTTGATCATGGAAGAGTTTAGAGGAGTAAGAAGACGGTATGATGAAGCTAAGAAGTCGGTTTGGTGAAGGGATAGGTCATATCCAAAGGATGAGTTTGAAAGGCTAAGAAGTTACTATGGTGAAAGCTAATAAGTCGGTATGGTGAAGGGCTTGGTCATATTCAAAAGATGAGTTCGAACTGCAAAGAAGTCGGTATGGTGAAAGGCTTGGTCATATCTGAAGGATGAGTTGGAACAGCTAAGAAATTTGTATTGCAATGGGTAATAATAGGTACTGTGAAGGGCTTGGTCATATACAAAGGATGAGTTAGAACGATATGCTGAAGGCTGAAAAGTCGGTATGGTGAAAGGCTTGTTCATATCCAAAGCGTAAAAGAACAACCTCTGAGCCCCGTCCCCTGAATTTATCGGAGACCACGTGCTATGGTATCACGCTATGGACGACGTCCTTTCCTGTTCGAACATTTTCGAATTTTCGACTCCTGAGCCGGTTGGGAAAATATTTCCCAAGCCTCCTTCCCTCCGGTGACGAGGTGTGAAAGTGCCGCTCTTTCTCACCCCTTGCTGCTAAATGACGAATCGACTCCGTCTCCGGATTAAGATGTCTGGAGCTTGTGACTCATTTCTCCAAACTCCCTCTCCCCCTTCAAAATCGTCTCGTCCCGTGAGCGTTCTTCAGACTGCAGCCTTCTTCAGCCATGATTATACCCAAGTCAATTGGTAGCTTCTGTGAACGGCAAGCCTTTGAATTTGCGCAACAGTCTCTCTTCGTTTAATCGAACCGAAGAAAATATCCATCGATTACCTTTGAGAAAAAGAAGATTCCTCTTCCCATTGAATTACGAGAATTCCCACATTCCCCGTCGAACGTCATCTTTGAAGTTTGGCTACCTTCATTGGAAGGATGGTTCGAACGTGCCCCCCTTTCTCATTCGGATCGTGCCTCACTTGCCTCATTTAGATCGTGACCCACTTGCCTTATCGGATCGTTCCCCACTCGCCTCATCGCAAGAAGGACCTTCCTCGAAGTCATCGATCCGTAAGACTGAAACGCCCTCCATTATTAGTATTGTCAAGTTCCCCCTTTTGATCTGAGCCTAGTTACATTAATCACTTAATTCTATTTGAGAATCCCTTCTCATAATAATTATCAAGAGACTCTTTCAATTTAAATAATTTTCCTTTGCCTATTATTATTCTTATTTTTATCTGTGTAAATAAAATGATATTTTTGTTGTTTCATCTTTAACTAACCTTGAACGATACTCTCAGCCTATTCAAGTAAATCTTGCCGACCATTTATGCACTCTCTCTGATTATTAAGGATTTGAAACCCAACTCCTCAAGTGTGACCTCCCAGTCGGTCGTTAATCCCTGCGAACAGTCCTTCAACGGTTCGCGTTGCAGTAGGTGATTAAGTCACCCCTCCCACATAATATAGGAGTAGTGTATGGTATAGAGTGATTGTTCCACGACACAAAGGATGAACTCGAACGACTAAGAGGTCGATATCATCGAAACTAAGAAGTCGGTATGGTGAAAGGCTTATTTATATCTAAAGAATAAATTTGAACGGCTAAAAACTCGGTAGGGTGAATACTAAGCCGTTGGTAAGGAAGGGCTTGTTAATATCTAAATGATAAGTTGAAACAGCTAAGAAGTCGGTATGAGAAGGCTTTGGGCATATCTAAAGGATGAATTGAATCGGCTAAGTACTCCGTAGATTGAAGGCAAAGAAGTAGGTATGGTGAAGGATTTGCTCATCTTTTAAGGATGAGTTAATCAGGCTAAAAAGTCGATATGGTAAAGACTAACAAGTCTAAATGCTGAAAGGCTTGGTCATATCTCAAGGAAAAATTGGAACCGATAAGAAGTCGGTATGGTAAAGGCTGATAAGTTAGCATGGTGAGTGGCTTGGTTATATCCAAAGCATGAATTTGTACGACTAAGAGGACGATAGGGTGAAAATTACGAAGTCGATATGGCGGAAGGGCTTGGCTACATCTACAGGATCAGTTGAAATGTCTACTAATTCGGTATGATGAAGGCTAACAAGTCGGTATAGTTAAAGGCTTTTCCATATACAGGGGATAAATTAGAACAGTTGAGGGCCTGGTCTCATCTATTGGTGAGTTGCAAAGGAAAAGAAGTCAATATTTTTCAGGCTAAAAAATCAGTATGTTGAAAGGCTTGGTCATATCCAATGAATACTTTGAAACGGCTGAGAAGTGGGTATCGTGAAGTTTAACAAGTCGTTATGGCGATGGGCTTGGTCATATCCAAAGGATGACTTGGAAGACTAACAAGTTGGTATGCCAAAGGTTAGGAGGTCAGTATGGTGAAGGACTTCGTCATATTAAAAAAATGAGATTGAACCGCTGAGAAGTTGGTATGGTGACGAGCTTGGTCATATCGAAATGATGGATAGGAACGGCTATGAAGTCGGTATGCTAAAAGGCTTAGTCATTTCTAAAGGATGAGTTGGAAAGGCTAATACGTCGCTATATTGAAGGCTAATATGCCGGTATGGTGAAAGGCTTTGTTATATCCTAAGGTTAAGTTGGACCGGCTAAGACATTCGTATGTTAAGAGCTTGGCCATATATAAAGAATGAGTTGGAGCGGCTAACATGTCCTCATGGTGAAGGCTTAGATGTCGGTATGTTGAAGGGCTTGGTCATATCCAAAGGTCGAATGGAAGGGTAAAATAAGTCGTTAGAGTGAAGACTAGGAAATCGGTATGGTAAAGTACTTGTCCATATCATAAGGATGTATTGGAACAATTAAGACGTCATTATGGTCAAGACAAAGAAGTTTGTATGCTGAAGGATTTGGTCACTTACAAATGCTAAGTTAAACAAACTTCTTAGAAATCGGTATGGTGAAGGTTAACAAGTCGGTATTGCGAAGGGTTGGTCATATCCAAGGGATGATTTAGAATAGCCAAGAAGTCGGTATGGTGAAGGGATTGGGCATATACAAAGGATGAGTTAGAACTGTTAAAATTTGTTATAGGGAAAGGCTTCGTCTTAGCCAAATGATGAGTTGGAAAGGTTAAAAAGTTGGTATAAGCAAGAGCTTGGTCAAATTCAAAGGGTGAAATGGAATGGCTAAGAAATCGGTATGGTAAAGGGCTTGGTTATATCTAAAGGATGAGTTGAAGCGGCTAAGAAGTCACTATAGTGAAGTCTATGAAGTCGGTTTAGTAAAAAGCTTGGATATGAAATTGCCAAAAGGTCTGTATGGTGAAGAGTAAGAAGGCTGTATGGTGAGAGGCTTGGTTAAGAAGTAAGTATGTTTCTTTGATAGTAAGAGACTAAAAGCCTAGATACGAAAATCCAGGTGATATGGATGTATGCATATGTTAAATACGTTATCGGACAGAGCAATTCAGGTGCGAATGGAGGTATGAAACTTTCGTTGGAGAAGATTTTGTGTTTTATGTGTTGAATAACCAGTTAGTGAAAATGAAACACGTAAGCCATCGACGGCAGGTATACTGAGTGAAGAAAGGGAAATAGAGGATAAAAATAAAGGGAAAATTGAAAAGACCTTATAGAATTAATAAAAAATGTCTAAGTTATAAATGACTGCAATAAAAGACATCTGAAGTTCTAATTGCTAGGGGCGTATAGGTACATCCATAATAATCTATCGAAACAAATTAACGTAACGAGCTCAAGTACTCAGAATTCATGGTTAGAACTACTTTGTCGGGTTTTATGAGAGTAGTTCTATGTGAAACACCCTAGAGATCAAGTTTAGCAGCCATTGTAGATATAGTTAAAATATTTTAGAAAGTTGTGCCCCTTTAGAAAATGAAGAATATGAAGTTCTAGTGGTTTATGATTATTCGTCGGACCGATTTAATCCAGAATTGATTCCTTGGTTACGATGAAGACCAGTTTATAATAGATATGAGGCTCGGATGATGATGATGATGTCAGATTTAATTATCGAATCTTTCTCTTACGTGCATCGAATGGCACAACTCGATTTTGATGGCCGCTCAGACACGCGCATCTTAGTGATTGATTCCAAGAATGTCAATCAGTTTCGAGAGGAAAATCTTGCCTTCACTTCATTTTGATTGTGGTTCTAAATTTAGGTTTAAAGCTGAGATTTATTGATTCCTAAAAGAAATTTTGTGTTCATATAATCATAGGAGTAATTACTTCTGTTTTGTCTCTGTATTCTTGACATCATTGTAATAAATTCTAAACCGATTTTATAAGTTTCGTTTACAAGGAAAAATGAATTAGTGACTTTGTGTAAGAAAATACGAACTTACTTCGAGTCTTTATTAAAATACTAGTATTGTGATGGCCTTGCTTCCATCTTCAGTTCTAAGGAGCAAATGTAATATGGAACTTAAAATGGAAGCAAGAGGCTATAGAAAATATTTCAATACAGGTTTCCGATATAGGTTTCTAACTGCATTCGAAATCGAAACTAATTTTATGCCATAAGATTGCATTTTTTATGATATTTATTATTGACGCTTCGTACTGTTATGTGATCACTAAAGTTAAACAAAATGAGCACATTGGAAGTAAAAGAACCAAGATGACGTTTTGCACCGCAGCAACATTTTCTTCGACTTTCCTGATAATAAAAGTCATAAGACAATTGAAGGAGTTCTATTGATTATTCGCATGATATGGCTGTGCTTTTTTAATTTACACTTATTGTAAAACAGACCAGGGATATGTTAATTCTGCTTCATTTTTGTGGACTCAATCAACTTTGTCTAAGCTCCATAACTCTCGCCATGACGTAGATAAAAAAACACCTGACAGGAAATGATGGCAGTGAATTTGTTTCCAAGCCATTAGTTTCACTTAATTTCCTGATTTCTTTATTGCATTCTGACACTTTCTGCCCTTAAGGACCCATGTAACCTCCTCACCTAACCTCATTGGGTATCTACCTACAAGCATACACATTCTCATTTCCAAAAAACAAACCACTCGCCAAAAAGGTTATAGAGGAAGATGGCTCCTCTGATTATATTTTATTCTAATTAAAACCGCACCGTTTTTGTCATTTTGCATCAAGATGGCCAATGATTTTAACATTGAAGATGATCCTTGTCTTAATTTAAGAAGGCCTTGAAGAGGTTGAACATAATAAAACAGGTGAAAAAGAAATTAAGGTGGTGGCTAATCAAAATTCAGATGTCAACGATGAACCCTTCCAAAATCATAGCCTCTCCTTAACGGAACCCACCATGAGAATTAGGGGCAACTTCCTGATCCGGCTCCTTTTCATTCTTAATCTTTCACCCAAACCTTTTAGTACTCTCTACCCGTACGTATTGTCATGGGAGGCTCTCCTGGCCGCTGTGCTGATGGGACTCAGCGCCCCGTCCGGCCCCAGCTTAGTCTATTCTCCTTCTTTCTGAAATCATATCTTCTTACACTGCTCCCTCACTTTCCATACAACCTCTCCCACAACATTCTCTGATCGGCCTCTAATTTCACAGGGTAGAGGCCGACCAGCTTTTTCTCACCCAATCAGGGGGGGAGGGAACAATGCCCCCTCACCCCTGAGCTACGGTTTAGGTGGTACTTTTTTAACAACCTGCTTCATCCCCACCCACACCTCCCTCACATCCCATTTCTTTCTCTGTTCAATGTCTATCAATTTTACACCATGCCTAAGGTGTATCCGCCATACCGATGGGCTGCCAGGCAAACTATGCGGAAGGAGTGGCCTCAAATGGCGGCAGCTAGTTCTGCTGGCCTCGTATTCACTCATCGCAAAGTGGGCTACTGCGTGGGGTGATTAGCTTTTGCATGCCGTGTCACTAATTGGATCACGATGCCAGATGATGAGAATATAAAAACAAACCTCTCTCCATTTCCTATTCAGCAGCGACGGAGCCGCCTTCGGGCAGCTCCACCGAAAAAAATGAGGTCCCCTCCTTCTTTGCTTTCGCAGGGGACCCTCCAAACTACTTCTACCAGAGAGGAGGCTTGTTCCTCTTCTATGTCTACGGGTGCAGGGGACTCCCCTCACCCCCCTCTCTGGACTCCGTCTTTACAGTGGCAGTTTCCCCCTTTACTTTCACAGGGAACTGCTAAGAAAGCATGCCAGCGGCCCATAATTGACCGAAAGATGACAGGGCCCGTCGGTTCGTGTCCTCCAAAGTCCCGTCGGAGTGCATATCGAGATTACAGGGGGTCACCGTACGTACTCCCCTCTCTTTCCAGACAGATGCCGGTTCACCGGCCCAGGATACGATTAAAGGTACGTCGAAAAGGACCCGTGATGTCTTGGGACACATGGAGGCCCCGTGAATTGGACATGGTCCCTGAGGTGATCCAGCCTCAGACGGTAAAATCTTTTTGGGGGTCGAACACGGGCTCGGTACTAGGCACAGAACCCGAGTCCGTCCGTGTGAAGGCTTCTACTCAGACGGCGCGGGCATCCAAGGCCTTGCAAGGAGAGGAGAGATCTCGCCTCCTCCCCCGGCTGGTTCCCCTGTGACAGCCAAGACCATTTCCATTTCAGGAAAGATCTTGCTGAGGCCGCCCATCTGGCCCAGGGTCTCCTACCGGCAAAGGGGGAAAGCGGGTTTATTCACCGCCCTCCTATCCCCAAAAGAAAAGAAACAGAAAAAAGACAAAAAAGATTCAGGGGCTCGTCTCCCTCCGTGGAAGCCAAGGGGAGGGGGACGGGGCCGTTGCCGTTTCGGTATGCGACCAATTCAAGAACGGCACGTCTAGCCCCGGTGCTCCCCAGGGTGAAGAGTCCCTGACAAAGACCAAACGTACGTTGGAGACCTTCATTCAGAGATAACCTTGCGTTTTCGAGCCCGCTGGCTTCAAACGATTCTTTGTTATTCGCTCCACTGATGGCAGCATGTTAGCTAAGGGCAACATGATCCATCAGAGGAGAGCTCTAGCAAGTGTGATTGGTATAGAGCCGAAGGTGACCCGTTTGTCGGACGGGAGCCTTCTGGCGAATGCGTCGAATCCTTCCGAGGCGGCCATGATTAGTGCCCTTCGAATACTTGATGGCACGCCGGTGAGAGTAACGCCGGACTCTACCATGAACTTCGTGAAAGGAGTGGTTTGTGTGAGGGAACTCACGGACGTTCGATTGTGACGAGCTAGCTGAGTCGGTGTGTGCCGTTTGGTATCGCTACCGCGTGAAAGCACATGTCCCATTGACGCGAAGGTGCTACTACTGCCACAGCTTCGGCCATACTAATCGCTTCTGTCGAAGCGCAAAGTCGGGGTTATCCGAAGTCTGTGCAAGTTGGTCCAAGGCCACACGCGATAGATACAAGTTGTGTGTGAACAAGTGTGTCAATTGTGGAGAGCTGCACCTTGCTTCTTCGAAGTAATGTAGTTTGTATTTCCTTGAGAAGGAAATCCTGGCCGTTCAGGCCCAGGATCGTCTCTCATTTTGCGAGGCTAAGAACTTGGTCCTGGCGTGGCCGGCACTGCCTGGGACATCCAATGCCTCAATGTTAAGAAAGACACCTTCTGCTCTTGGCCCTTCAAGGCCTACGATCACGGTCGTTTTCACGACCATTCGGAACCCTTCTGGAGGTGCTACCCACCCCTGGCGCTTTATCGTAGAGCTAGCATCATAAAGGGTTCACACCCAGCTCTGGCAAAACCCGGGTTCTCCCTCTTTCCCCCAGCGCGACCGTTTCCCGCAAGGGCAACGGCCGCACGTCTCCACCGAGTCGTTATATTTACAAGAACCAGCAACCCTGAATTTTGTCGCCAGGCCATCTTCCGGGGTTCCTAAAGCTGCCCCCCACCCGCCGAAAGGAGGATGGCACTAAGGAAGCATCAGGTCCTTCGCCTACACCCAGTGGTAGGCTGGCGGCTCGGAGATGGTGGATCCTCCAAATGAGAGACCCCCGACTCCGAAGCCGCAACTCCTCTCTAAGGTTTCGAGGCGTAGGGAGGAAGAGACTCGCATGGCGACGCCAACCTCCCCCGATAAGACCTCGAAGGTGCCAGCGCCTTCAGCGCATTGTCCGGCCAACACCGCCCGAAGTTCTGCCTCCCCAAAGCCTACGGTCATTTCCGTGAGGGTATTCTCTTCGAAGAAGGTCCCCGAATCTCCCCCGAGCTAGGCCTGGAGGGCATATTTCTTCAAAGGAATTGCTGCGGACTCCAGGCCACCTGGGAGGAGCTGCGTCGGCTCGTCTTGTCCCGTTCTCTGTTAGCTATCTTTTTTGCAGGAGACCATGCTGGACGCGTGCCCTCTGCCCACCCTCCATGGGATGGGTGCCGGGCAAGAGGATGCGCCATTTACACCCAGCATGATGTCTCCTTTCTTCTCTTTGCTTTAGATACGTCTTTTTAGGTAGTAGCTGTACAACTGCACCTGGATAGGAGGTACACTGTTATTTCCGCGTACATTTCACTGTCAGCCGACTTTGACGCGGAGGACTTCCCCCGCATCGTGGCACGGATGCCGAGTCCCTTTCTCTTGCTCGGAGATCTGAACGGTAGACACCTCCTCTGGGGAGACTACTTGATTAATCCCAGGGTCAAGTCCTTGCCGACCTGATCGACGAACTAGAGATGGGTGTTTTAAATGTGGATGAGTTTACGCATCACTGTAGAGAACCGCTTCATTTTTCTGCCTAGATCTATATTTGTGCTCTCGTGACACACGACCTGATTTTGGGTGGGGGTTGGTCGATGACCTCCATGGTAGTGATCACTTTCCCATTTAAATATCCTTTTCTGAGCCGCTGCCGCCCGAGAGCCCGCCCCGGTTGTTCTTGGCAGGGGCGCGGTGGTGTCTCAGTCGACGGGTTTAGGTCGTTAGATGAGGCCGTTGAGTTCTTCTCCACCAACCTCATCGCCGCGAGCTTAACTACTATTCTTCTAACGTATGTACGTTTTGCACGCCGAGCGCTCCAGTGGTAGTCAGCCGAGTGTGAGACGGACCTCAAACAAAAGCGTTTTGCCCACATGCGCTCTAAGCGCCACCCGAACGATTTCACTGTAGGTGAATTTCGGGGAGCTAGGGCTAGGTTCCGGTATATTTTGACGCCCGCCCGCCGCTCTTCTTGGTGGGCATACGTGTCTTCACTTACCGGGAAGACCCCTCTAACAGAGGTGTGGAAAAGAGTCAAAATGATTCGGCGCAAGTTCTCGCAGGATCCCCCTCCCGTTCTTCAGGAGAATGGGAGAGCAATTTAGGACCCAGCGTTCAGGGCGGAATCTTTCGCGACCACTTATTCCAAGTTCTCTAGCGGGAAACTGCTCCGCCAGCATTCAATGTACGTTGTGATGTCGTGGAAGACCGACGAATGGACTTTACCTCTATAGGAGGAGAACCATTCAACAACAGGTTTACTATGAGTGAGGTATGATCCGCTCCGTTTCGTGCACGGACACCGCCCCTGGCGCAGACGATGTCGCTTAGGTCATTCTTTTACACCTGGGTAAGCGAGGCATGGCCATTCTGTTACATTTTTCCAACAGGATCTGGGTATCATCCCACATTCCTGGTGAATCGCTACTGTGATTCCTTTTCGCAAACCAAGTAGAGATCACTCTACCCCGGCCTGTTTACGCCCAAACTCTCTAACTCCTGCATGCACACGTAGAGGGAGAAATTGGTAAATGTTAGATTAGCCTTCTTTCTGGACAACGGAAGTCATCGGTCTTCTGCACAGTGTGCCTTGCGAAAGTTAAAATCCACGTCAGAGGCTCTGCTCCGACTGGAAAATGCCGTCTTCGAGGCCTTCCTTCGTAGACAGCACTAGGATACGGTGTTGTACGATCTGGAGAACGCTTATGATACCGCATAGCAATACGAGATCATGGGCACTCCACACGATGGGTGGGGAAAGGATGCCTTCCAATCTGTATATCTGAATTTTTGCGAGATCGTCGATTCGGCGTACGGGTGTGGTGAGACCTCTCCCTCTCAATGGAGCAAGAAGTGGGTGTCCCGTAGGGAAGTGTCTTTACTGTCACACTTTTTGCCCTAAGCATCAACGGAACCACCTCAGCGCTTCTCATCAATCTCACACCCCTTCCCTTATTACCATTCGTACTTTTCTTATTCTTATCAATCTCACACCCCTTCCTTTATTACCATTCGTACTTCTCTTATTCTCTTCAATCTCACATCCCTACCCTTATTACCATTCGTGCTTCTCCTACTTTCATTAATCTCACACTCCTTCCTTAATTACCATTCGTACTTCTCTTACTCTCATCAATCTCGCACCCCTTTCATTATTTCCATTCGTACTTCTCTTACTCTCATCAATCTCATTTTCCTTCTCTTACTACCATTCGTACTTCTCTTACCCTCATCAACCTCACACATCTTCCCTTATTACCATTCGTACTCTCTCTCTCTCGTAGAGGAAGAGGTGACGCCCCCTTGTCGAGGGAAGAGATCTTGTGTGTACCTTTGACTTTTCGAGCTATGTCGGCGGGGGTACCTATCTTCTGGGTACCCCTGTTAGGGCTTCCTTTGTCGATTTGGTCGGAAACGAAGTTCCAGACTAAGTGCGTCCTTCCTTCCTTTTTCTACTTTATCCTTATCTTTTTTTACTTTTATACTATCTCTTCCACTTATACAAAAAGTAAAAAACAAAAAAATCCCCTACTCCTATCGTGTCACTCTTACCCTTTTTTCCCTCTATCTACATATAAGGACGTGGCAGCTACCTCCTGCGTCAGAAGAGAGGCTTTGTAACCTCTATAAACAACGCCAATCGACGCTCACTGGTTACGAAAGACTAGGACTAGAGGTGTCCTAGGCGTTTGGGGCACGATGAACGGGATGAGGGTAGTGCCCCGTCAACCCCTTCCCTGGCGCGTAATTATTGAACATTTCCAGTCACCGTTGACGTGTGCCTCTGGTACCATCGGTCCGAGGTGACGGCCCTTTGTTCTCAGGTTGGTTTTCAGGCCAATAAAAATCTTGGGTTGATTCTCTTGGTGTGGCGGGATATTCATTGAACGCTGCTCTGAGATCTTGGAAGTCGTGAAGGGAACTAGTAGGAATTTAGTACGGGGCGTGCTCCGCTGTTCACCTGGTGAGAAATCGATGGCCCCTTCGGGGACCGTCAGTGCTGCTTGGTTGGGAGCCGCGGCACCCGAGGGTTGACGGCTCGGTCGGATGAACAGCAGCACATGGAGCGTGCCTTCTGAAAGATCCAAAACGTCTCCGATCGATAGGCGGGAGCAACTCACGCGCGGAGAACTCACCAACCCCCTTTTTTTACTATTGATTGGTCGCAAAGTTTTGAGAGAGAGATAAAGTGTTCATAATGACAGGGAAAAAAGGTCGAGCTGCACTCAAATTTACATGTGCGATATGTCAGAAGGATAAGTGGTGCGTGGACTTCCCAGATGGATGTTTTTCGAAATGCCACCCGGGAAGTATATGCACGGACTGCATCCTTAAAGGAGAGGTCCAAAAGGTAGTGGCATACTGCAATGAACTCAAAGATCTCTTCACAACCTCTGAAGAAAAATCTAGGGTACTGGAAAGTAAACTACAGACCCTAGAAACGCAGCACGCGCTTCAGATTCGGCGTCTCGAGGAGAGAATCCTAGAGCTAGCCTCTAAACTAGAGGTCCAGTCAGCTCAAGCTCGAGACGAAACTCCCACTGACTTGAGTGGTTCCGCCGATGAGACTCCAACTCAAGGAGCTGAAACTGCTTTGGCAGTCTCACTTGAGCCATGTGGAGGAACTAATAAGAAAAAGAAAAAAAAGAAGAAAAACAACCTTAATGCAGCTCACCCCAGTGTAGAGGATTCGAGCGTTACTGGTGCGCAAGGGAAAGCGGAAAGAAAAGACAAAGGAGAAATAGAAGAAAACTCAAATGAAGATCGAAAAAAAGGGAAGAAGAAGAGGAAAAGAAGAATAACAAGGGAAATACGAAGACGAAAGAGAAAAGAGATAAGTCTATAGCGAAAGAAAAGAGTGCAGTCAAATGTGCAAGGGTCAACCTTATTGGGGACTCTCAAGCACGGGCCATGCAACTTCTGTTAGCAGCACACCTTCGCACGAGTGTGAAGGTAACTTGCCTACCAGGAAGGGGAAACCAACAGATCAGAGTAGAGGCGGATAAATCTCAGATTACTGAGAACTCAGTCGTTGCCCTAATTGTAAGTGGCAACGACCTCTACCTGAGAGGAGGAAGGATAGGCCCCACAGAAAGGATTCTCAACACAGTCATGGGTGCTGTGGATGACTGTAGGCTAAAAACACGCAGACGTGTAGTGGTCGGGATGCTCTCGAGAAGAAGTCCAATCTGGACCGCTCACTCGAGGAACGTCTTCCTTAATCGACGCCTCGGAGATTTGTGTACGGCGGAGGGGGTCTTTTTTGTGGACCCTTACCGCATCTTCTATGGTAGAAATTATCTCTACCAAAGGGATGGTGTACATCTTTCCTTTACATGATACAAGATGTTGTGGAGCAGACCTTAAGTAGTGACAGGCCTAGAGTGAAGGCGGACGTACGCCAGTACACACGTGTCACTACTGGAACGACCTCCTCGGAGGTCGCAAAGAGGAATGGCACCGCTCCAGGAAGCAATCCGGGAAACAGAAGAAAGTAGGAAGTCCTACATTCGGGAACTCCCTGAAAGTTCTTCTGTTCAATGCGAGGTGAATCAGGAACAAGTTTCTTGAGCTCTGTGGCCTCGTAGAAACAGAAGAACCTGAGATGGTGGCCATAACGGAGTCGTGGATAAAAACTTCAAGCCGAGATTTTGAAGGTGAATTCACGATTCCCGGTTACCAGCTCTGCCTGAAAGATAGGCCAGACAGAGAGGGTAGTGGTGTGATGTTGTATGTCAAGGATACTCTAAACTCGACGGATTGCAACATTGTATCCGACCATGAACTACTAGGTGTTGATCTAGAGATAGGTCCTGCCAAATACAGGACTATGGTGCTTTATAGACCTGCTGCCAAACTCGTTGAAAAGGACAGAGATCTGTACCAGCTACTAAGAGAACTTGTCGAAGACAAAGTGTTTATCGTCATGGGTGATTTCAACACACAAGTTGACTGGGAAACCAGAGAACCCTGTAGCGAGAACGCACTACTCCTGGAGTTCACGAACAACGAGTTCCTGATTCAATGGATGAGAGAGCCAACGAGAGGAGACAATATCCTCGACTTGGTTTTCACCTCTGAGGATGACATCGTTGAGGACCTCTCTGTTGGCGAAGAGCTCGGTGGCAGTGACCACCGACTAATTTGATTTGTAGTCAAAGTTCCCAAGGCAGAGCCTGCAACTAGTAAATCGAGCAAACTTGATTTAAGAAGAGCAGACTTTGCAGGTCTACGTGCTGGACTGACAGACGCGAGGCTAGAAGTTTGCAAGGCTGTTGAAGACTCATGGAACAGTTTCAAAAGCACATTCATGAGTCTTCAATCGCGTTTTATCCCTCTGAAATGCACCCGTCGGTCTTCTGTTCAACCAAAGTGGTTTAATCGAGAAATCGGCCAACTTCTTAGGGAGAAGAGAAATATGTATCAACAATCGAAGATCTCGGGTGACTTTGACGAATACCAGAGGCTAGCCAGGGGAGTGAAGTCCAGCATAAGGGCGGCTAAGCGGTCTGAGGGACTCCGAGGGGCGAGACTCTGTAAAGATAATTCCAAGGAGTTTTTTGGATATGTAAACAACTGTAAACCAATCCGTCGAAGTATTGTCCTTTTGAGGAATGAGGAGGTGGCATTTGATCACTTAGATGCAGAAAATGCTAACCTCATAAACGACTACTTCTCTTCAGTGTTTACTGAAGAGTGTGGTCCCATCCCCCAGCCAATGGATTCCTATTCGGGGGAAAAGCTGGAGGATATGGACTTCACCGAAGGAGAAATAAAAAAGAAGATCACTGACATAATGACGAATAAGTCACCTGGCCCGGATGGGTTTCTACCTAAAGTGTTGAAAGAAGTGCGCGATCAAGTGTCACGACACCTGAGCGCAATCTTCAACATGTCAATCCGGACCGAATGCGTTCCTAGAGACTAGCGTGCAGCGGAGGTGACTCATATCTTCAAGAAAGGAGACAGTAGCCAACCGTCGAACTACCGACCTATCAGTCTGACTTCAAAGGTCAGTAAACTCATTGAAAGCATCATGGTGGACAAAATGAGGTCGTATTTAGAGTCAAACCTGCTACTGAGGAGTTCCCAGCACGGCTTCCGAAGGAAACTGTCATGCCTGACGAACCTTGTGGAATTCTTCCACTTCGTCTTCAGTGAGCGCGATCGGGACAAGGCGGTGGATGTGGTCTACTTAGACTTTCAGAAAGCCTTTGATAAGGTACCACACCGCCGCCTTCTCCGGAAAGTGCGAGCGCTTGGCATAGACGGAAAAGTAGCATGCTGGATAGAGAACTGGCTAAATGGCAGACGGCAACAGGTGGTGCTGAATGGACAGTCTTCTGAGTGGGTACCCGTTACTAGCGGAGTGCATCAAGGTTCTGTCCTAGGAACACTACTATTCATCATTTACGTCAAAGACATGGACGGGGACATGGTTGCCAAGATTTCTAAATTTGCCGACGATACCAAGCTTGGTATGAACGTTGCAAAGGATGGAAATATTGCCCGCCTGCAAGATGATCTTCGAAAGATTGGGGAGTGGTCTGATACGTGGTAAATGCCTTTCAACGTAAACAAATGCAAAGTGATGCATATCGGCAACCGAAATCCCCAATCGCCCTATTTTATTAAGGGCACTTGAATCCACCGACACTGAGAAGGACTTGGGTGTAACTATCACTAGTGACCTCAAGTTCTCGAAACAGTGTCTTGAGGTTGAGAAGAAAGCCCAAAGGATGTTAGAGTATTTAACGCGACAGTTTGGATATCGGAACAAGAAGATAGTACTGTGTCTGTACAACTCCATCGTCCGATCGTACCTGGAGTATACTGTACAATTTTGGAGTCTTTCATCTAGAAAGGACATCGCGAGATTGGAACGCGTGAAAGCCAGGGCAACCAAACTGATTCTCTCTATCAGACATAAAACTTATGAAGATAGATTAAGGGAATTAGATATGTTATCGCTTGAGACCTGGAGACTACGTGGTCAGCTTATGGAGGTATTTAAAATACTTCGAGGCTTCGACAGACTGGGTACGGGAATATTTTCCAGCTCAGCGAGGGGAGAACAAAAAATCACGGCTACAAACTTGAACTGAAGCGATACCACCGTGATCTGTTTAGAAAATTCTTCATTTACAGTATCTGCGGTAGTTGTAACACACTTCCGACGGAAGTTGTCAACAGTGAGCGGTTCAAGTCAAGACTAGATAAAGTCTTGCGAAATCACCGTTAAGATCCTCGCGTGTGATCTTCGAGGTTGCCAACGAACACCTTCGAGGATTGCGCCAAAAGTACCCTCCTTGTATGGACTGTAAGGTCTTCTAGGAAACTTATTTTCCTTGTAGCTACTTGTAGCTCCTTGTACTTCTCTTACTCTCATCAATTTAACACCCCTCTCCTTTTTACGATTTGTACTGCTCTTACTATCATCAATTTCAAACTCCTCTCATTACCATTCGTAGTTCTCTTACTCTCATCAATCTCACACCCCTTCCCTTATTACCATTCATACTTCTCTTACTCTCCTCAATCTCACACTCCTTCCCTTATTACCATTCGTATATCTCTTACTCTGATCAATCTCACACCCATTCCCTTATTACCATTCCTATATCTCTTACTCTGATCAATTTCACATCCCTTCCCTTATTACCATTTATTTTAGTCTTAGTCTCTTCGATTTCACACCCATTCCATTATTAGCATTCGTACTTCTCTTACTATCATCAATCTCACACCTATTCCCTTATTACCATTCGTACTTCTCTTACTCTCATCAATTTCACACCCCTTCCCTTATTACCATTCGTACTTCTCTTACTCTCCTAAATCTCACACTCCTTCCCTTATTACCATTCGTATATCTCTTACTCTGATCAATCTCACACCCATTCCCTTATTACCATTCGTACTTCTCTTACTCTCATCGATCTCACACCTCTTCCCTTATTACCATTCGTACTTCTTTTACTCTCAACAATGTCCCACCCCTTTCCATATTACCATTCATACTTCTCTTACTCTCCTCAATCTCACACTCCTTCCCGTATTACCATTCGTTTGTCTTTTACTCTGATCAATCTCACACCCATTCCCTTATTACCATTCCTATATCTCTTACTCTGATCAATTTTACATCCCTTCCCTTATTACCATTCATTTTAGTCTTAATCTCTTCAATTTCACACCCATTCCATTATTAGCATTCGTACTTCTCTTACTCTCATCAATCTCACACCCCTTCGCTTATTACCATTCGTACTTCTCTTACTCTCATCAATCTTCCACCCTTTACCTTTTTCCCATTTGTACTTCTCCTACTCTCATCATTCTTACACCCCTTCTCTTTTTACCATTCATACTTCTCTTACTCTCATTAATCTCTCACCCCTTCCCTGATTACCATTTGTACTTCTCTTACTCTTAATAATTTCACACCCCTTCCCTTATTACCATTCGTTCTTCTCTTACTCTCTTTAATCTCACACCCTTTCCCTTATTACCATTCGTACTTCTTTTCATACTTTAGCAATGCAATTATCAAACAGCCATGGCAATATCACACATCCATGCCTCCCCACTCCTTTTATCTTCTTTCATACCAACTAACAGTTCCCACTCTCCCAACCCACTCCATATGCAAGAACTGATAATAGCCGAGTGACCACGGCGACGGTCAGCCAACGTCTCGCTAGCATATTCCATCCCGGAAAGAGCAGATATTATGGCCACCAATTGGTGAACGCTCTGTGCTCAACCCTGTATTCGTGTAGGTAGATCTCACCCTTCTTATCACACACATAGCCAATTATAACACTGCTTTCTTTCCTCTCCTGTCTTCGCAGCATAATACACACTCACACATTCGCTGTTTCAAGGAATCCTGCCGATGGGTATCTATATCCACATACCTCTCATGCAGAACCGGTTCTACTGCCCTCGTGGGTATTCTTTCCAAAGAGGACCGGTCCTTGGTGCCCTCGGGCTCTCCAGCGATTACACTGGTCTGCGTCAAAAATGTTCCTGAGGGTTTCATAGGTTATTCTTAATGAAATTTGTCTCCTAAATCCAAATCAAGCATTCATATTGCTCAATCAGGTCTAGTTTTTAAGATACAGACCAAGCTCCCTAGATGGCGTTAGAGAGCTCAGTCTCAAGCTGACCGCGAGCGCGAGTGGTTTTGTGTTGCTTGCTCACTCTCCAACTAAGTGTTGGTTTTTTAATCCATGACTTTTCTCATCTATGAACAGTGTTTAAAGTGTATTTTTAAAACTTTATTTATCTTTGTGAATTTCTTTGCAGGCAAATACATTAGCAAAACTCCTTATATTTCATAAAAATGAATAGAAAGTGTAAAAACAGTCCTGATAGATTTTGTTTTGTTTGTGGAAAGGTAACTTTTAGTGACCAGCAATGCACTATAACGCCGTTAGTAAAGTTCCTTTACAATGCATATTTTGGAATAAAGCTAGGTGATCAATACAAAAACTTTGCTCCACATATGTGCTGCAAAGCCTGTGTCATAGCCTTAAGACGCTGGAGTGAGGGCAAAACGAACTGTTTGTCATTTGGTGTACCTATGGTGTGGAGAGAAGGCAAGGACCACATTACAGACTGCTATTTTTGCATGAAAAATCTTAAAGGTGAGATAATTACTTTAACAATATAGTCCTTGACAAATCTAGAAATGTTTATACAAATCTTTTGGTAGCCTATTAAAATTGTAATTGTGTATAAAAATAGTGTATTATGCTGGTAGAAAAATTGTGGTTAAATTGTATATAAAAATTGATTGTATTTAAAAATTGTAAATTTACCTGGTATGAAAAATGTGTATAAAAATGTGGAAACAAGGGTCGAGTGAATTAAAAGTATGTAAATTAAGTATGCGAAACTTTTTTTCAGGTGTCAATAAGAAGAACAAACACACTGTAGTCTATCCTGATGTTCCTTCTGCCATTAAACCACAACCACATGGTCCAGGAGTTCCAGTTCCTTCTCCACCTAAAAATACTGAGCTACAAGACAATATAGAAGATATAGAAGTGGATGTCACTGACACTTCAGTGACATATCAGCCTACGTCTACAATGACTTTGCCAAGACCACTCACTCAAGGTCAATTAAATGACTTGACTAGAGATCTTGGTCTTTCTAAAGAGAACGCACAACTTCTTGCATCCCGTCTTAGTGAGAGCAACCTCCTCTCTCAAGAAACTACATACTTTTGGTTCAGAAATAAAGACGAAGAGTTTCGAAAGTTCTTTGCAGTTGATTCTTGCAGCTCTTTGGTGTATTGCAATGATGTAAAAGGTTTAATTGAGGCACTTGGCGTTCCTTACCAACCAAGTGAATGGAGGCTCTTTATTGATTCTTCTAGCAGAAGTTTGAAGGCAGTACTCTTAAATATTGGCAATAAAATGGCATCTGTACCTATTGGCCATTCAGTTCAGTTAACAGAAAGCTACGAAAATATGAAAGTATTGATTAATACAATCAAGTACTCTAACCAGAACTGGTTAATATGTGGTGATCTCAAGGTAAGATATATTTTACTTTATTGAACTTGTTAAATATTTCAAGGAATGTTTGTTTCTAAATACCAATGACAGAAGGATATTATACACATATTAGTTTCTCCCTACCCTTAATAAACTTAGTGAAAATTGCCTATGCAAAAAATAGAAGTTCTTAGAAACCATGTACATCAATATGCATCAATATGTTTTCTTTCAGGTTGTGCGCCTTCTTCTTGGGATGCAAGGAGGCTACACAAAATATCCATGCTTCATGTGCTTATGGGATAGCCGGGCGGATAGTCTTCACTATAAGCAAAAAGACTGGCCATCTCGAGAGGCATTCCAAATTGGCTGCCACAATGTGGTAGCTCAACCTCTAGTCCCTCCCAAAAATGTTTTACTGCCTCCTCTTCATATAAAGCTTGGCCTGATGAAGAACTTTGTCAAAGCACTGAATAAAGAAGGCCAAGCTTTTAAGTATCTACTGCAAAAATTCCCACAGATCAGTGATGCCAAGCTCCATGCAGGCATATTTGATGGTCCCCAAATTAGAACTCTGTTAAAGGACAAGCATTTTTGCACCAATATGGAAGCCAGTGAACAAGAAGCATGGCAAGCGTTTAGTAAAGTAATCGACGGTTTTCTGGGAAATAAAAGAAGCTCAGAATATATCTCACATGTAAATGAGCTTATGAAAAGCTTCGAAAAAATGGGAGCTCGCATGTCGATAAAAATGCATTTTATCCAGTCACATCTTGACTATTTTCCGGCAAACTGTGGAGATTATAGCGAGGAACAAGGAGAAAGATTTCACCAAGACATAAAGACGATGGGGACAAGATATCAAGGACGCTGGGGCATCAACATGTTAGCTGACTATTGCTGGTGTCTTAAACGCGACGAACCAACATCGCTTCACAAGCGGAAGTCATCAAGGACTTCTTTTCTTGGAAAATAGTTTCTTTGCACTCCTGGGTAAGCTCATAAGTAGTCTGTAAGTTTAAAATTAATTAAAAGAAAGTCGAATTGAGTCAGTATTTTTTTATTACAAGTAATTGTAATTTATTAAATAACTTTTATATAAATAAGGGATTTTTTCAAAAATGGCCCTTTTCTAAAAACAGTAGTGCACTGTATCTCAAAAAACCAGACCTGATTGAGCAAAATGAATGTCACATTTCAATTTAGGAGAACAATTACGTTAGGAATCACTAAAGAAAACCGCAGGAACAGAAAATTCTTTTCAAACGCAGGCCTGTGTTATCATACTGACCTTTATGTCTATCTCATTATCCGGTCGGGATCCACCTGGAGAAAGGCAGGTTGGCGAACCACCACTACTCCATATACATATTCTTATTACCTACCATAATGTTTACTCGCGTCTCGCGAGGAAACATTATGGTGGTACATCTCTTTTCGCTATTATGCTCCTACTCTACTTCTTTTTAACCTAGGTACCTTGCTCTTTCCACATCCATCCTTCAATTATTCTTCTTATACGCTCATAATTATTTCATCATGTGCCTTTATCTACAACATTTTACAAATTTATTTACCCTTTTCCATTTTACACCTTTGAGTGCGATAAATTTGAAAGAGCGCCATCTTAATTAGGCCTAAATGCCGTCATGTTTGGTAAATAGGATCTATTTTTGCAAATTATTCAAATTAACCGGTAATTTTGCATAGACATCAATTGTTCCTTTGGTGAATGATAACATTCATTGAATATGTGTTGGGTTAGATAAGATTGAGTTAAGTAGGGAAATTAAGTAACTATGTAAAGCTTGGTCACCTTTAACAAGGATGCTGGGTAGATATACAAATTAAACGGTTAATTTAAATAATTTTCTCAAGTTCATCATATTTAACAAACATGCTGGCGATTCACAAGAGAGCTTGCATTCGGGATCGAGCTTTTAGATGAGACGCAGTTTCTCTATTTTTTTTCTTTTCGGGAGGAGAGATTCCGATGAGCTGGGTCTCGTTTTATCATCTTGGTCATTGTTCAATAATTACCGTTAATTATTTATAATTTCAAATATACCACAATTATCCAACCACACACACACACACACACAAACACATATATATATATATATATATATATATATATATATATATATATATATATATATATATATATATATATATATATATATATATATATATATATATATATATATATATATATAATTTTCAAGATGAAGCCAATGACGAAAAATAGTCCAAGCATTTTCCTTAATCCATTTATTCAGATTAACAACGTTAACTTTGCTAATGAATTATCATATATCCCTAGGAAGCAGAAGATGAACGCACAAGCTCTAAACGTTGTTAATCTCGTGCGAATCTCTATCTCACTATGACGGTCGGTCGGTCCCCACTTTGTTTTTTTATTGTTTTAGTAACAACATTGTAACTATTTGGCCGATTCTAACGAAATCTGAACTCTTATGTTGTTTTACATCATCTTTCGACTGATATAATAATTGCCAAGGTCTTCCCTAGGTTAGTCGGGAAATTATTTAGCAATAACATCATAACTATTCGGCCGATTCTAACAAAATTTGAAACTCTTATGTTGTTTTACATTCTGTTTCGAATAATATAATTTTCAAGGTCCTCCTAAGGTTAGTCAAGGAATTTTTGAAGGTCGTAAAGTCATAAATCAGAATAAGTGAGAGCACGCGACTTTGGTCAGCAGTCCTTGTTCGTCATTGGCTTCATCTTGAAAATCAAATTGCGCCTCGCCGGAAACTCCCCCCATCGCCATATATATATATATATATATATATATATATATATATATATATATATATATATATTCTACTTAAAGAAGTGTACACGAACTTCTGTCCAATAAATGACACTCAATCAAGAAAAACAAATTTAATTCATCTTCATTTGTAGAAAGTCTCTCTCTCTCTCTCTCTCTCTATATATATATATATATATATATACAGTGCCTAACACAGGCTTAGCGTTAGACCAACCGAATCACCGTAACCCTAAAGACTTCATAGGCCACGTCGTAGATCGTTATATTAAATAAATTAACCGAATTTCCGTTGACATAACGAGCTCATAATTATAAGATTATATGCGCTATTTCAACCGTCTTTTACTTTTGTTTCTTTAATTTATCTCAACTCAAAGCCTTCTTTTTCTCTAGTGGACCCACTGATGTCAACCCGTCCACATGTAAATGTATATGTACACGTGACGGGGTAATGCATACATAACAAAATTGAACAGATTAAAAAAAAGGGTCGATCACGTGTACAGCGAATGTATTAACTTTCGGATAGTAGAAGTATCTGGATTTGTTATTAAAAATAAATCTTGAGGAAGAATGTCTTACTCATCGTATACTTTGGCTTGAATATTAGTTACTAGCCCGCAAAATAATGTACAATGACACGTGAACACTTGTGAGTAGATATAATCATTGACAACTATGAGAAACACACTGGAAAATTCGCCCAGGAATAATTTTAGTTGTTTATATTTTTATCAGGGATATTTGATTGGGATATAAATGAAAATGTTAGTTTGCGTTTTTACTTCCCTGTTTATAGTTATGTCGTTTTATTTACAAAATATTTAGAAAATATAGATCATGACCAGCCAACCGAACTCAAGAGGTCACTTCTTGTATTAGAAATTATGACGAAAGATTTATAAAAAGTCTGTCATCTCCTACATGTAGCATCTGTTTTTTTGCTTCTAATAGCAAGGGTTTCGTTGTTATTCAATTTCTTTGGTTTATTAAAGTTTGTTTTGCTTAACGCGATATTGTTTCACTTTTTTTCTAAAATATTTTTGAAGGTGTTTATCACACCTTTCTTGGCTAAATACACACCCACACCTCAAATATATTCTATTATTTTTTTTATAGAAATGTGTATCTAGATCAAATGAAAATTGCAAGTTTAGTTAAGCAAAGTCTTTGCTAAATGATATTTTTAAATTCTTAAGCCAAATGCATCACGAATAAAGTGTTCAAATTTCCATTAAAATCGTGCAGGTGTAACATCTTAGCCTATAATTATCCCTCCTGTGTATCGTGCCGACATTTAATTTCGCCTGTGCGATCATTCTCTTTAAATCATATATCTGTGTATATTCTAATTATATTTCTTTTGTTGTTAGTAAAGGTATATTTTCGTTATTGTCTTTCCTTTGCAACCTTAAACGTCTATCAGCTACCTGTTAATCTTTGGCCAACTTGCAGTCTGAATTATTTGTCTTAAATGGACCCAGCAAATTTAAAAGTAAACCATCCCCACTAAATTCTTAACTATTTGCCGTCACGAACCGGTCAGGTCGAACTTTAAGCCAACTTCGATCCCAAAACTTCCAAAGGACATATATATATATATATATATATATATATATATATATATATATATATATATATATATATAGAGAGAGAGAGAGAGAGAGAGAGAGAGAGAGAGAGAGTCTGGCCATTCCACGACACATCACATTCAATATAAATTAATGTACATAACTCATCTAAATATCTTTCATTTGTATTCAAATTCAATTGTTATTCTTAATTGAGTATTTCAATCTTCTCCTTTTGCCCTTAATTATATCTATTAATCTCTGCCTGGGCAAGCAACCGCAGCCATATAATATATATTTATATAAATTATTTAATTGTTACGTTTCAATAATAAAGTGTAAAACATTCCAAATTTATTTATTTCCAGAAATATTCACTCGGTTTTGCCTCATTTAGCGTTTTTATTCCTGACGCCTGCTTATTTTTCTTCTTTGTTAGAATCGTTCCTCTCGTAAAGAGCCTCGTTTTTGTTATCCCTTCAAATCCTCATTCAATCGTCTCAATTTAAAGCACGTTAATGATAGAGTTATCTAGGTATACTCGTTAACCATTTCTTGACAGGTATGATAAAATGACTTTTAATAACTTAGAATTTAATTAATGTCTTACATGTATGTATAATATAGGTTGGGCAATGGTTCCGGTTGTTCTAAATCATATTTTTATTTGTGGTATACAATAAACCATCGACAAAGGAGGGCACAGTTAATCAACAAGGTCTGCTGACCAAAAAGTCGTGTGCTCTCACTTATTCTGATATATGACCTTACGACCTCCAAAACTTTCAATAATTCAAAGACTAAGCTGAGGAGGATCTTGGAAGTTCTATCATTAGAAAGAAAATGTAAAACAACATAAAGGTTTGCAATTACGTTAGAATCGGCGTATTAGTTACAATGTTATTACAAAAACAAAAAAGCAAAACGGGGACCGACATAGTGAGATGTAAAGTCGCCCGCGACTAGACTCGCACGCGACTAAAAGGTTAACTTCATTAAGTGTTAATGCGTTAAAAAAGTAGTGGAACTTAACGCTAACTATACAGAAAACTGCTTTTTTGCTCTAGATAAAAACTAGCAAAACTATAAAATATAAAAATTGGCAAAATTATAAAGGACAAAAAGTAAGAGAAATCAGAAAACTAATGAAACACAATATTAGTATTAAAAAAAAATGATAAAGTCGCTGAATGAAACAAAGCGAAAAAGTAATGTTTCCTTATTCTTCTCACTATAGATTTTGTACATGAAATCCAGGTTCCTCCTCCATGAAAAGTAGCATCTAAAAGTTTTCATCACACAGGGATGATATCCTTTGCGTCAAGATGTCCTTCCCAAAAGAGAAAAAATACTCCACTGCAGCACAAGAGGGGATGGATGGCTGTGTTGAGCCTGATGAGAAAGTCCACCAACACGTGCTGTCCCATAAAAGCAGCATTTGTCAGCAAGTCTTTGGAGTTGGTTTCTGGCTAGGTCTTGACCAACTTATTTCGCTTGGGCCTTATTGAGCTGGGGCTCCTGCTACTCTCTTGTTGCTGGGCGACGGTAGAGAAGTCATTATACTCCTCATCGTTATTGCAGCTCAATTCGTCCAAGTGCTGCCTCAATTCCTCCTCGACTTTACTCTATATGCTATTTGCACTTTGGCAACCTGAGTTTTGTCATACCTTTTCAACCGTAAAAGGTGAAGCTTGGGATGGAAGGCTGCAGTAAGCTGATATTCACTATCCTCCTGAAGACCATCACAACAACTGTGGGTAGCAGACTCCCAAGGTAGACTTGCTCCTCCCCGTGGATATTGTCGAGCTCTTGGGCCACAGGTTACATGACCTAGAAATAAATCCATGAAGTATTACCTATTAGTAATTTATCAAACTTTAGAAATTAAAGTTGGAGCAAAAGAGACTTGTAAAGAATATATTGCCAAATAAAATCATTTAAATATCAATATTAATTTTATAATTTATTTGATAACTTATTATCTTGGCATACTCCTTCACTAAGTTAACATCATTCTGGTTGTGGAAGCTGTTGACCTTTAGCTTGACCATTATTCTGTGGAGGGCACAGGGCCTCACAGAGGCAGAACCTTCCTTGAGCAGCTGCAGAATTGCGTCACTATCATCGGATGTTTCACCTCGAGTTAAACGTCAGACTGGAAGAACATAATTCTCTCACGCATTTTCTGGCCACACTTAAGTAATCCTCCACATGGACGCAATAATGTTGGAAATGCGCAAATATCATCAAGGGTTTCACCTCGAGCTAAACGCCCGGCTGGGGGGAACAGCATTCTCCGACGCGTTTCCGGGCCTCACCAATGTAGGGCATTCCCTGCGTGGAAGAGATAACCCAGATGTTATTTCCGCAATGAGGAGCCATGTTTTTAAGGGTTTGTGGGCAGCCGCAATAGGCATTAATCATTTAATATACAATCAGAAAAGAGTTATCGACTACGTAATTCGTATCCCTCCTCCGCCGCTAGTTCTCGACTTCCAACGCTTCCCGTGATCTTATCATTCTCGTTTTTTTTCTCCAAGGAACTCTGCACCTGGCTTTTACGTTTAGTTATCCTCTCTAACGTGGAATGCACTGTGAAATTATTTGTAGTTTCTAGCTGAATCTAAAGCCTGATTAAAACTGAATAATAATTTGTCTGATTGTATTTGATGTAATCGGTCAATTTTTATTAAAATGCTGGTA
Source organism: Ceratothoa steindachneri (assembly GCA_963969495.1). Taxonomy (NCBI): domain Eukaryota; kingdom Metazoa; phylum Arthropoda; class Malacostraca; order Isopoda; family Cymothoidae; genus Ceratothoa; species Ceratothoa steindachneri. Next base: position 97,712,196 of record OZ018332.1, read on the forward strand.
ACACCTTTTAATAGAGTTTTGATCTACCTTAACACCATCAAAGTTTCTCGATTTACTTTATACCAGATTAAGAGTTAAAACCATCTTTTTTTTCCTAAATGCAAAATAGCGCTAAAGAAAGTAGTGCCAAATTCCCATTCACGCCTTGCATCCTCGTAATCCTAAGTCTGCTGCTGCCCGACTTCCTTCAGCTCAGAGGCCAAATTTCTCAGTTTCTTCCCATTAAAGGGTGGTGTCAGATCCTGAAGTATATACCAACACTTGGTCTCACACATTGTTCAGGAGGCGATGTGTAATTTTTAGCCTAACTTTAACATAAAAAAACACAGAGTTCATTTATACAGAAATATTTCTAAAGATACATGTTTAAGATTTTAAGGCTTTTGCTAGTTATTTTATTCAATGAAATCGCTGTCGGCCTAAACCAAGGCCTACAGCCGGGGTTGGAACCTGCTGCAAGTTTTCTCGACGGTCCTTATGTTTAATTGTATGAAAACTGTGGTTATTTTTGACCTAAAGTCCACCTTGGTGTTCCACGGGGATTTGTTGATTACTCTCTCAACCACGTCCCACACAAAATACTACAGTGAGTTGCAGTGAGTTGATGTTCGGATTTATGTGGTTAAAAAAATTGTCTGACTGCCAAGTGTGGGTCATCCTGCTTGAGTCCTACTGCCCACAAGTACGGCCTTCCAGCGGCCACTTTAATGTATCCAGGGCAACAACTTTTCCAGGCATTTGATTTATCTCCCCGGTATTGAGTCTGAGGTAATCTGGGAAGATCAACGTGGTCATAAAGTGGCCTCGTGATTTCCGAACCCTTGTACCCCCTCGTAATTACAGCCTGACTCATCTAACTCTTTCCTGATCATCAGTTTTGTCCACAGATTGACACCTAAGGACTCTGATATCTTCGTATTGGAGATACCAGCGTGAATACCAAGCAACACAACTTGCCTTTTCCAAATTTTGTGACGATTAAATTCAGCCAAAGTATTGGTTCCTCCATTGATGATGCACAACTGAATCGGCTATGATAGGAAGAATAAATAACCGACTCCAGACAACACGTAAACGCGGAATTCAAAATTCCAACGGTGAAAAATTATCCACCGCAGCCTCTATTTACGCAACCGAATTATAAAATGATTCCTACACTTATCTTGTGACAAAATTCTACGGAACAAGTAAACATTACTTATCATCAAACATCCGTTCTTTGCTCAAACGTTATCATGCATTATGTTTGAAACTCAAAGTTATGAATGTTTCTTTTTCATATTTGTATGCTCTTGCAAAAACCAATAAACCTAAGTTAACTACCCTCTGCGACCTATATTAGTTCAATGGGTTCGGCTACTCATACTCTTTGAACATGATTAACTTTTTTTTCTTACACCTCTTGCGGGATCGCTCTCTGATTTTATTTATAGTTATGACGTTATTTCTAAACTCAATGCTATTCAATATACTAATAACTATGCACTTGTAAATTTCGATGCATGATCTTTGTTTCAAAAGTTCCAATTCGCAAACCTTTTAATTACCCCCGATAAAAACTCGATTAAACTAATCTTCCTATGCTTATTAAAACGCTCATGGACATTATTTAGCTATGTACTAGGAATTTTAAATGTTCATTAAACGGTTAATATTGCATTAAAATAAGTGATTTATCTCTAGCATATTATTTATAGGGAATAATTGAAACGAGACGCCTTCCTACCATTTTAGACCCATATGTAATACTTGGTTCCGTTATATAGATGATGTAACTGGTTCGAGGCTCAATTATAAAGACGTTCATCTTTTCCTTACAAATTCAATTTGGAAATTGGAGGTAATATGACCCTCACGTTTTAAGATTTATTAATTGGTAGAACTTTTTCAGGCTTCAAATATTGCATCTATCGTAAACCTACTCTCTAATATATTCATTTTTATTCTTCCCAACACCATAAGGTCAATTATTCGTGGGGCTTTCTGTTTCCCCGTAGACACCGCGTCGTAAGCCCAGAATTCTTAGATGAAGAATTCTCCCAAATCTTCGAAATTGGCAAAAAACTATGTTACCCTTATTATTTTCTTCTAAACTGTCTAAAGTAGACGAGGAAATCTTTCTAAAACCCACATTACTCTTCTTTTTAATAGAGAGGATTTGCTAATTTTACCCCATTCTAAAGCGTTTGCCTCTCTCCCTCGAATTCTTAAAATTTCCAAATTTTTTTTCAAATATGGTTTAGCCATTCATATATTATTATCTAAAAACGGAACTAAACAGTTTTCATTTCCGCGGTGTGCTTTGGAGATGCGAATGAAAAAGTTAACTTGGGGAGACTATGTTGCTCTGTGTATTGCTCCCAATTAGCTCAGCTGTAGATAACCAGAGTTCTGAGGATCGAGTCCTTTCCGGAGCGACGTTTTTTTTTCGTGGTTTTTGTCGGGGTCATCTCCTGTAAGATCTCTGTTCCCCGTGGTTGAATATCACAAAGAAATTAAAATAATAATAATAATAATAATAATAAGTCTTTTGTAATGCGCTCTTCAAGGCCTGAGGCCTTCCCAGAGCGCACGTTGTGCTGAGATGAGAATGGAAATTCAATGGAAATTCAAGATGGGGAGAAGGCAATTCTGAAAAGGTGCATTTTCAGGAGACCCTCAAATGTGGTAAGAGAGGGAGAAGACCTGATTTCAGCAGGAAGAGCATTCCACAACTTAGGGGCGCAGATTTAGAAGGAGCAGTCCACCATTGAGCAGAGGGATGAACGAGGAATATTCAAAAGAGGTGCATGTGATGACCGAACGGCCCGAAGAAACATGGCGTGGTGAGAGGGCCTTAAATGTGAAGAGAAGTATCTTGAAGTGAGTACGGGATCTGACAGGAAGCCAGCGCAGTTCATGCAGCAAGGGTTTCGAGGAAGAGAAGCGAGGGCGACGGAGGAGAAGCCGGGCGGCATAGTTCTGTACAAGTTGAAGGGGGCGGAGGAAGGAGGATGGCAGATTCACGAGCAGAGAGTTACAGTAGTCAAGGCATGAGGTGATGAAGGCATGAACAGCAGTCTCAAGACTTTTGCGATCAAAGTGAGAGCAAATGCGAAAGAAGTTACAAAGGAAACATAGAGAGGATTTGCTGACATTGTGGATATGAGGCTTAAAGGAGAGATGCTCACCAAAAACAACACCCAGATTCCCAACGCAGTCAGAGAAAATGATAGTATTACCACCCAGAGTAAGCGATGGAAAGAGAGATTTAGATTTTTTGACAAGAGCAGGGGTGCCGACGAGGAGGACCTCAGTTTTCGAGTGATTAAGCCTGAGGAAGTTGGTAGAGAGTCAGTCAGAAATAAAGGACTAGGCAGCCAGGAGTTACAAGGAGTTACAAGGAAAGAAGGTACCCTAGGAGACCTTACGGTCCATTCAAAGAGGGTAACTTGGGACTAGCAATCGAGCGGGCACATGGCTGCTCAATTGTTTTGCGTCCCTAAACGGCCACTTTTCAAGACTTTGTCTAGTCTTGACTTGAACTGGTCAACAGATTCACTGTTGACAACTTCCACTGGAAGTGCGTTCCACTTACCGCAGATACTGTAGGTGAAAAAGTTTCCACACAGATTGCGGTTGTAACGCTTCAGTTCAAGTTTGAAGCCGTGATTGCGCGTTCTGTTCTCACTCAGTGTGAAAATATCCCGGTAGTCAACATTGTCGAACCCTCGAAGTATTTTGAAAACTTCGATGAGCTGACCACGCAGTCTACGGGTTTCCAACGAGAACAGATCTAATTCCCTTAGTCTATCCTCATAACTTTTATGTCGGATAGAGGGAATCAGTTTGGTTGCCCTGGCTTGTACGCGTTCCAACCTTGCGATGTCCTTTCGAAACGAAGGACTCCAAAATTGTACGGCATACTCCAGGTGCGGCCGAACTAGGGAGTTGTACAGACAAAGTACTATCTCCCTGTTACGGTATCCAAACTGGCGCTTTATGTAGCCTAACATCCTTTGGGCTTTCTTCTCTGCCTCGATGCACTGTTTCGAGAACTTGAGGTCGCTAGTGACAGTAACACCCAAGTCCTTCTCAGTGTCACTCGATTCGAGAGCAGTGCCCTTAAGGATATAATGAGATTGGGGATTTCTGTGGCCGATATGCATTACTTTGCACTTGTTCACGTTGAACGGCATTTGCCACGTGTCCAACCACTCCCCAATCTTCCCAAGGTCTTCCTGCAGGCGGGCAGTATTTCCATCCTTTGCAACGTTCATACCAAGCTTGGTATCGTCAGTGATAGAGTAGGCAAGAGACGTGGGGGATGAGGAAACGAAAATTTGAGTGTCATCAGCATAGAGGTGGAAGGATAGACCGAGATTACGGAGAAGCGAACTAAGAGGGAGAAGGTAGATACTAAATAGTAGAGGACCAAGGACAGAGCCTTGTGGCACTCCAAAGCGGATGGGGGTAGAGTCGGATGAAACGTCGTCAATCACAACGGATTGGGTACGAGACGAGAGGTAAGAGCGGAACCAGTCAAGCACGGTGCCTGATATGCCGAGGAAAGAGTGGAGACGATCAAGTAGGACGGAATGGTCAATAGTATCGAAGGCAGAGGAGAGGTCGAGTAGAACGAGGATGGAGGCACAACACCTGTACGCGGCTCTCCGTAGGAATCGGACACATTGAGAAGGGCGGTTTCTGTGGAGTGACCTGACTTGAAACCAGATTGATAGGTTTCATCAATGTTACAGGTCACCATGTGACTGTTGATGCGTGAAGCAACCACTCTCTCCAAACCTTAGAGAGGAAAGGAAGTTGCGAAATCGGGCGATAATTGGAAGGGTCAGTGGGGTTCAGTTGAGGCTTTTTAAGAATCGGATGGATGTGGGCACGTTTGAAGGAAGAGGGAACAAGACCAATTGCAAGTGAAGTGTTGAACAGGTGAAGAAGCGTTGGGAGGATAGCAGGCATACTTTTACATAACAGTTTAGGCGGAAAAAATGTCCTTTGGGGAGCCCGATTTCTTAGAACGCGAGAGCAGGGCTGTAAGCTCCAACGCGGTCACAGCGGGTAAAACGATAAGCGGCTGAGGCGGGAAGTCAAGGAGAATGGCAGGAGCCGGGACAGAAGGCTGAGGGAGGGAGGCACGGAGGTTAGTGACCTTATCTGCGAAGAAATTCGAGAGAGTAGCAGGGCTAATGGGTGGGGAGACCTGGGCTGAGGAAGTAAGACGGGAGAGCAGGCGGAAGACGGTACGGGAATCAATCTGGATTAATTAGCTATTCATAGGAGGTAAGTTGAAAGCAAATGAGAGTTTATTTAAATTAGATAAATTCGGGATTTATAAAATTTGGTAACAGTGTAAATGGTATATTTATAGAACGTGATTTTTTAAAATAATTTTTAATGTTATTATAGTTTATTTTATGAATGAGCTCCCCCCTCACCATGTCCCCCCCCTGTTGAGAAGGGAGAGAGAGAGGAGAGGAGAGGGGTAGGGATAAAGGGATTAGAGAAGATAGGGAGGAAGAGGGGTGGGGGAGGATAGGTGAGAGAATGGGAGTGGAGGGACGAGTAGGTGATGTGATAGGGGTAGAGGAAGAGGGATATAAGAAGGCAGGGGAACATGGAGGTGAGGGGGGTAGAGATGATTACAATCGATTTGAAAGATCAAATAGGCCAAATTTTCTCAAAGTCTTGATGATAAAGTAAATAGATTGCTTTCTAAACTTAAATCCCTTATGATCATCGATGAATTAACCTACAAGCAACTTTTCTCCTCAGGTTCTAATCCTGGTCTTCTGTATGGTGTTCCAAAAATCCATACTTGCAGCTTATCCGATAGCAACCTACAAGTTAGCTAAAATCTCGTTCCCTATCTTAACCCTTTTACCATTAATGAAGACAAGATCAACAAAGTTACTCCTTCGCTGAAGAATTCCGAAATTTGAATCTTCCAAGTCCCAACTTTATTTGCAGTTTTGATGTCGCCTCTCTCCTTACAAATATCCCTGTCAACGAAACCATAGACCTCATCAATCAATAGGCTTTTTCTGAACTCGAATCTACTTTCAACAAATTTAATCCCTCATTAATTCGGTCCATTCTCTAACTAACTATTAAAGACAATCACTTTTTATTCAGTAACTATATATATATATATATATATATATATATATATATATATATATAACAGGTGTCGAGAGATTATATACAAATAACGAAAATAGGTAGCGGTCTTTTAAAATCAATTTGAATAATGGGACAAAATGCTACACGAAAAGAAAATAACACAAATTATTGTTGGAATGACTATTTTATTGAAAAAAAATCATTTAAAGATTTTTAATTAATAGGAATACATAGAGTTTTAAACCTAAGCCATATAATAACTTAAGCACATAATAATTATATAATAACAAAGTATAACAAGTATAAGCAACTTATATGAAGTAATTGTAAGTAATACAGAGTTAAATTCGATGAAACCATTTTAAATAAAAACTGTTCAAGAGCTCTTGTGCAAAGAAACCGTTCCTATGATTAGCTTTGAACAGTCTGTTGTTTACTGATGAAATCAAAATATTGATGCAATCAGCAAAGACATTTTTTTAATCTTCTAAGATGGATCCCCAAAGGCTAGTTATTTTGTTGTTTAATTGCTTTCTATCTGCATAAACATCTGTCTTCAGGGCACATCACAACTACCTTTTTATTAGATTTATACCGCAATTCTTTTCAGTCCGTGATTGTGTTTCATACAAATCCGGCGACTGTAAAGAACTCTTAGAATGACTAGGAGCATTATCCTGCATCAAGTCATGTAGCTTCCTCATCCTCACTGGTTCTCTTGAACAAAGGTGGAAAGTTTTTCTCCAGCAACTCACAGTTAATCTTCGAATCCATTTTGACGCCATCATCCAATTCGAAAGGTCCTACCAGCATATGTCTAACAATTGTTCTCTAAATATCCAACCCTCCTCCTTGTTGTCGCCTGGTGAATCCTTTAACTGACGTCCAATGATAACCGAGCCTCTTGCTCATCCTGAGTGACTATTGATTCTTCAGTGAAGATAATTTTGCTAAAGTCAGTTTTCATGTATCTCTGGATACACAACAGACTATTTTCTTTGTGTTTTGTTTCTGTTATGAATGGCGTTGGGGTCTTATTCTTAATGGTAGAAATTTTCCCGAGAGCTTGTACCCTGTTTCTTAAGAGACAGAAGGAAACCCAGCAGATTGAAAAATGACTGATTGAAGCCTGATTGCAACCCAATCGACTTCTTTGTGTGGAGGTCGGTTGAACGAGAGACCCTCAAACGCAGCTGAAACACGAAGGACGAGCTGAGGACCATTATTACCCTGCCATTTAGCTGCCTAAAGCGGGAGATAGTGAGGAAGAATGCCTGTGGCCGGTTCCGAGATCCCATGAAGTCTGTCATCAAGGCCTCTGGCGGGTTCATCATGTGAGATCGACAGAATATATTATGAAGACAAACTAACCCAAATTTCACGAATATATCTAATAAAAAAACAACCCCATTTTATTTTAGGCTGAGGCAGCCATTATGCGAACGAATACCGTCCCCACGCACCTTATATATATATATATATATATATATATATATATATATATATATATATATATATATATATATATATATATATATCATATAATTAAATACCAATCATAAGAAATCTTAAGAATCTGCGACTGGTATTTTGAAATCTTCTTGATTTCTTAAACCGTTCATAGGAATCACTGGTATTATCTATCTCTCAGAATTTTAGTTCGCCTAACTTCACTTTCTTTTACAAAACAGTTCAAAATAGTTTAGGAGAAGATGCTAACTTTAGCTTTACGATTTTTATTAAATAAAAACTAAGTGACCGTGTATTGACAAGCGTCGGTCAATATTAGCGTGCTGGTAGCGACCAATATTGATAAGTTTATAGTTGTTACCTTAGGCAAAAGCATCTAAACGTTGCCTCAATTCATGTCTTTTAATTGGTTTTCTCTTTTGCTTTATTTTGACTTCACTCAGTCTTTGAGGCTAATAAAAGTGTCATCTGCACTCGCCCTTTACTATCGAACATAACTGAGGAGGGCGTCCTTTGCCCCATGGAAGAAGACCTTACTTTATTGAGGCATTGGAAAGATTCTGGATATTTGCGCCCCTTCCTAGTCCCTACGGTCCCCTGTTCTCTCCTCCTTTTGGTTCCTATATATCTTCGAAACATTTTCTTTTCGCCTAACTTCACCACTCTACTAAGCCCTCTTCAGATGCTTTCTTGCGTAGGAAGCCAAGTTGTTATTTTCTTTGTGTTCTATGCCATCGATAGGTAGCAAGAATTTGCCTCCTAACGAGTTCTTAACTATTTTACTCGCTCGAATGAGACGTGACCCATATCTGGATTTCCATTAAGAAAATCTGATCCATCGTTCATTAATAGCAAACTTCTTCCCATGGTTTTATTGCCTTATCCTCATAATGATTCTTAAAAGCATGAAATTGCATCAGAATTTCTGCTGGTTAAGTTTTTGCTGTGTTAGCCGGGACGAGCGTGTTCTCTTGAACTTCAATCCTCTTTTTTTTATCCTTCACATATGTATCTCAACAGATGGTGACAAAGTTACATATTCTTCTCAAACTACGTTTGATGAAACACCCGCCATCAGATTCTTTTCTGCTGGCTTTTCTTTATATACCCGCAAAGGAACACGTTTCCTAGATACTGACGTAAACTCCGCAAGGCATAAAATTCATTTGGTTTGATATGTTTTGGTGCGATCATGAATGCAATGAAAATGGGAAGAAACATGATAAATTTTAATGATATTTCTAATATAAGTCCAAAGAATCATTCTATGGGGAAAAGATATGTAAATGCAGTTATTATGATACTATTTACCAAAGAGGTAAAATTATTCGTGTCTGTCTATATTTTAAACTAATGCCTTCGAACAATAGGGACAAATTAAGAACAAGACATTAGCCAAGAATAAACTTTGGTCGTTGCTGCTTAAATTATAGCTGGGCAAAGTACGGCACTCACTCATTCATTACCCATCCGCGTTTGTTTGTTTAGAATAAAAAAAATCTTTGCAAATCTTCTGGTCCAGTTCTCTCCGGCCAATTTAAATTGACCTTCCATCTCATCCATTGCTAAATATTGTATGATTCATCAAAGACGTTTATATTTTAGCAATGCTTAAAATCTTTGAGTTCTAACAGCAAATTTGCAGATATTTGACTATCGGTATACTTAATACAAAGCTATCATAAGTTATCAAAAACCTTGATCTACAATAATCAAAGTTAGAAACTAGAAATGTTAAAATTGTTCATTCCAATGGGTGTATACTGACCTCTTGAGGTTCCTGCACGTTTGAGAGTGGGGAGGGGAAGGATACTGATACTAAACTATGAGGAGGGAAGGCCTAAATTATTTCCAAGTGTCCTGGTAACTGAACGATTAATCTACCAAAACAACATCTTTCAAAGGAACCAGCATTTTCTCTAGTATTTAATAACATTTTTCCACTTCACTTTTTTGATTCAGCAATTCAAGTGAATTCGTTGCTTGAGCTCTTCCTACATCACTAATCAAACGATAAAATCCTGAATTGTCGACGCTTTCAAGAGTATAGTTCATTCATGATAGAAAGAGCCGTGAAAGGTCTCTTGCTTATGTTCATTCCGGAAGTTCGCAAATCGGATGGAATCTTCAAGTTTTCTTGGTATTCAATAATGTATGATTTTATATCGATCTGATCGTAATGTATCTTTGTTTGATAGAGATCATTGGAACCTGAACAGAGCCAAAAAAGGTTAACAGTTGTTAAGGGATGATCTGAATTATTAAACTCATGAAATGATGTGCCATAGATGTTTCACCATTGAAGCTTCTTTTGATTATCTTTCACTAATTAAGATGAGTTAATAGCATAACATTCAAACTATGTGAAAATTAAAATAGGATATAATTTATGTTAAAAATGTAATTATATTGTGATAGAGGCGTACTCTAGAAGATAATTTTTATCGATGGTTTTTAATTTTTAAAAAATCACCATTATTTTACCTTATGATGCATTTCAACTTCTTTATAAAATAACATCACTCATATGAACTCTGGCAAATATTAACTTCAGCAGTGAATAAGCTCATAAAAATATATTGCCAATGGACATATACATTCACATTTACAATAAAAGGGGCTGATTAAAATAATATCTTAAATAAAATTTTAACAGTTAAATAACCAAATTATGTGACCATTTATTAAAAAAGGCTAGTCAATATTTATCCTATGAAAGGTCCTACTTCATATAACTAAATAATATATCGTGCTAAGATATTATTTTTCTAAGTGCAATGAGTACTGTCCTTTTTTGTCGATGTATGTACCATTATTTATGCCTATTTGTTTGTTCAGTTTGAAATAATAATTAGTAGTAGCTTTTCTTATACTCATTACTAATATTTCTTTATATTTATGTTTTTAGTTTGGAATAATTATTAGAAGTATTTACTTTAATTATTGTTAGAATTTTTAAATACGTTTGTAGCAATTAAATTCACTTCAATGATTGCTGTAAATATTAAATATATGTCGAGGTAGAAATAAAAAAAATCGTGTACATGAAAGCCAAGATGAAATTGAAATTGCAAAGAATCAATATGGCCACCAGTCTTGAATCCATGTCATATATATATATATATATATATATATATATATATATATATATATATATATATATATATATATATATATATATATATATATATAGTATGTACAAAAATTAAACCTTAATGGGAATTTTGATTAGTCACCAGTTTCTCGAATCTGCCGGGTTTTCTGATGTAATAAACATAATTTGACAATTTAGTGTGGTCTCAAAGCCTGCCCCAAACGATCAAAGTGATTTGTTTTGCTTCATTTTCCACTCAGGTCAATGTTCAATCATATTATCCAGTCTTAAATGGTAAAGGTAGTTTGTATAGAATTCCCCAAACGCCTTTAATGTAAGGACATCTCGCTTGGGTACGATGAATTGACCAAAGGTGTATATAAGCCATACAAATCACAACTAAATAGTTGCATTTAATTAATGTTTTGTCTTTAATTGGGCTTCAGAAATTCAGAATCATGTTTGAGCACAGTTGATTTTTTACAGATTTGGGTTTGGCATTAATTGCGGGATGCTCTTTGGACTCTGGGCAAAGGTCTTTCTCAGACATGCTAAACAGACTCATCCGTCTCTGAGTAAGATGCCGAGCGGAATATCTAGGGCTTATCAAGGACTACCCGGGCATCTCTGATGACGCCGAATCACGTTGCCAAGCCTGTAACTGAAATAAATTATATTCAATATTTACAGATACGCATAAAAACCTATATATGAGTGAAAATAGGATAAAAATAAAGGTCGCATTGATACCCGTAAAGTTACACTCTTCGTTGACTGCATCAAAAAAGAATTAATTATTTATTACATAAGAACAACTCAAGATTCAAACTTTGATAGCGTACTCTGGCGAATAAACTGTCATAACTCATAATAGTAACCTAAATAATTAGCAATAATTGACCTATATTCGTTTCTTAATTGATAGAATCAAGAGGAAATTAATTAAATGTAGCCTTAAAAAATTTACATATCGCTCCCATTAAAATAGATTCAAAATGAGAACTTTCAGTGACACTATGGGCGTGCCAGAGAACATGATTACACTCTTTTTTTTGCGCTGGCAAACGAGTAAACTGATATGTCTTAAGAGGGATCAGCTCTCGACCAAAGTCGACAGGAAAGAAAAAACTGCCCGTTTCTCGTCTTTATCCTGATGTGGTTTTGCATCATCTTTTCATCAGGTGCTTGGGACGCCCTTAAACAGAGGCGGACACAAAATGGCGTATTAGTAGTTTAATGACTGTCTGGTCTGTTTAATTGCTTAATAAAGTCATGCATGGCGCATAAAGTATATTGTCGTTGGCAACAAATTTAACAAACATTTGCTTATAAATATACATAGAGCCACGGCCAAAAGTTTTCGGACACCCAGAATTTTTTTTTATTTCTTGGGTATGTCTACGAATATTTAGGTGTAAGTTTGCCTGCACGTGCCCAATACATCTGGAGACCAATATAAAAGTACAGACTTCCTTATATTTCTTTGGAAATATATAAAATGGTAATGTTTTTGAAATGTATGAACTCATGGTATCATTATGAGGTGTTACAGTCAAAATGTATTCATGTAACATCATATTTATTGATTAATATCATATTACATATCGACAGGATCTGATAATGATATGGTAATGGCGAAAACGAGGGAGGAAAGACGTCTGGTAGGCACACTGCAGGGGGCGGGCTTCAGTTGTCTACAAATCACCCAGAAGGTCGGCAGATCACATTCCGGTGTTGTAGAGTTGCTGGAGAGGATTCGAGAAAGTGGGAACATCCAAGATCGACATCTTTCTGGACGACCCAGGCTCAGTACGCAGCGTGACGACAAATCTCATATCTCTGCCCCACATGAGCCTTCGGTATAGTAAGAAAACCGCAGTCCAGCCGTAACATGAATGAACAAAGGGCGGCAAGGTTAAAGCATACGTCAGGACAATCCATCGCAGCCTGCTTGCACAAGGCTTGAAGTCACATAAAATCCACCAGAAGCTGCTGCTTAACCTTCAGCAGAAGCGATGTCTAATAACTTGGGCATGTGATCACCGCAACTGGACCATGCTTCAATGGGGACGTGTCTTATGTTCTGAGGAGTCCGTGTTACATTTGATCTCAAGCCAGGCAATGTTATAGTCCACAGGAGGCCAGTGCGGCAGTGGAATCAAAAGAGCATAGCACCAACAGTAAATCATGGTGAACGCTCTGTAATAGTATAAAGCGGTATGTCAAGTTTAGAGTTGGGTGCTTACTGCTCTCACCGTTTGTGATAACACAATGAAATAACATGTTGTTTTGAGAGATTGTATTCTTTCAGCCCGAGACCTTTCCAGAAATGCCCATACATTGATTTTCTATTAAGACAATGCCCCAGATCACAAGTCTGAGTAGACCATACAGTGGTTCCGGGACAACAATATAACACGGTGATTGACTGGCCACCTCAGTCTCTCAATAAGAATCGACTGGAAATCCTCTGGCTAGACCTGAAAGAGGCCGTAAGACGTCGTCAGTCAGCCCACCCTGAGTAATTAAAGGCAGTCATCACCAAGGAATGAGCTACCATCACACCCCTCAGTTGTCGCACCACCGCGGAGATCATGCATTGAAGAATAAATGCTTTCATCACTGATGAGGGACTCTCGACACACTACTGAACTTCATGTATCAGTTTGGTGTTGCTTTAATTTTCAAATAGCTTCATCTTTTATATGTTGCTGATGTTACATGTTTTTGGCAAATTTTTCATTGTGTTAATTCTTATATTTACTCCTCCTTATTTCGCTACTATATTCGAATTGATATGCAAATAAAAACTTACGACCATGCATTTATCTAATTTCCTATAATTTCCGAGGTGTCCGAAAACTTTTGCCTGTGGCTGTATATGCGCTTCGGCCTACGGCCGAGCCGAATAGATTTTCTTCCTCGAAGATAAGGCGAATGTAAATATGATTGGCTTCATGGACGTTAACCGAGTGCTGTATCGTATTATGTAAGAGAGTAGCACGCAAGAGGCTGTTATTGCTGTAAGGGGTCTGAAAGAAATGGAAGGCAGCTGGAATATATGATATACGTAGTTGTTGATATGATGAAAAATGTTGGCCATCGTGTTATGGAATCGGTCTGGTTGCTGTGTTGTAAGGCTTTTGGAAATATAAGAGTGCTTGAAGACTGGAAGAGTGTAGTAATAGAGCCGTTGTGTAAGGGAAGATGAGAATAAGATGAATGCAAGAAGTACTGGGTGATAAATCTGTTGAGTGTTGTAGGTAAAGCGTGCGCTAAAACTCTGATTTGGCTTATAAAAAGCCTAACTTAAGGTTTGCTAGTTGATAAGGTGTGTGTGGCTCAAGTATTTGCATTGAAATAGCTATCTGATAAAAACAAGGGATAAGAGGTGTAAGGGGAAGGCTAAATTCATGGGTCTGGACAAAGCTTATGATCGTGTAGATAGATAAGCAATTTGACAGGTGTTAGGAATGTATGAAGTGAGTGGTAATCTCTTGGATATTGTCCTTAGGATTTATATTTGAGTTAAGGCGTGTGTTAGGCTGAAAGCCGAATCGAGTGGTTCCACATTTGTGTGGGTAACATAAGGTTGCGGGATGTCGCCATGGCTGTTTAATATCTTTATGGATGGAGTACTAAGAGAAATACGAATAAGAATGAGCAAAGGGGTGAGATTGATGAGGAATGGTGAAGGATGGATTATATCTATGAGAAGAAAGAAGCAGTTTTTGTATAAAAGTATATAATTATTTCTTTAGGAGACTGGTTTCCATCATCACTCTAAGAAAAGTAACTGAAAGGGTAAATGGGTTTGACTTTATTTACCAGCCGGTTTTTTTTAAATGAGAAAAATAGTATAATGCAATAGGCCCCCCCCCCACCCGCCAAAAAAAGAAAAGAAAATGCTGATCAAAACTCTTAATAGGATGTGTCAGAAGATGGGTCTAAAAGTGAATGCAGAGAAGAGTAAGGTAATGGTATTTGGGGATGAGAATGGAGATGGGGTGTAGTATCTGAGTCCATGGTGTCTCCCTTGGATAAGTGTTAAATTTTAAATATCTTGGCTGTATCGTGAATGGCTATGGTACAGGTGAAACAGATGGCGACCACAAGGTTTTGAATAGTAGGAAATTATCTGGGTCGACTAGAATGTTAGTGAATGATAAGGATGTGAGTGGAGAACGTGTCAAAAAGCTGCGCGAGAGTATGCTGGTGCCTACACTGGCGTGTGGGGGCGATATATGCTATGGAGAAGCAAGAATCTCGAGGGAGGGGAGTGCAACTGGACAACTTGTGAGGGATGGTTTGGTGGGAAATATCAACGAGGGAATATCCCACAGAAACTTTAGGGAGATATCTACAAAGAATATCTGGAGGGCCTAGGTGAGCGTTGGGCCCGTTAGCCGCCGGTAGGAATCGGTAAGGGTCAGTATCCGAGTGAAAACAAGCTCCGCTTTAGATTACAGCAATCTAAGATTCATCGGGCGGTACTTAGATACAGAATGGAGTTAGGATACTTAATTCAGTTCGGCCTCATGGTAGCTGCCCATGTTATCCCATTGGTGGTTAAAGGCAGCCAAAAGAACTTTCTACTGATCACAGTCCAATGTTCAACTTTGCAATGTCACTCCTCCCACTGAGCGAATATTCTCTCAATGTTAGACAAAGGCCTTTCCGAATTTCCACGGACCAGCTTTAAATAATGCAATGCTTTTCTCACTAATGAATCAACATAATTTTCCCACCTTTAACGATATTATCATCTGGGTCTCGTGAAGTATATGGGAAAACATAATATTTAGGGTGTCTTTCGAGCAGCTTTCATCGTTTTATCTGACACTGTGTCCTGTCAACTTCCATTTCATAAATTATGTTTCCTTTAGCATATCCGTTACACTCAAGTTTGTGTTCTTCCTCACGTATATCCGTATGTGTTTTTCAGCTTACCCGAACACGTAGATATGCTTCATTGACTTAGCCTCAGTTTCTGAATGATTTTTGTAATCAGTTTCAGGTTTCACGTCAATGTTTTGGTGTTTACGATCATAATTTTTACTAGATTGAAATTATGTGTTATACGACTGTCCAAGAGCATTCTCTCTATTAGGTTAATATCGCTTAGCCTCCTAAAGGATGAATTGTGCCAGTGAATTTCTTGTACAGGGTCACCCACCTAAAACGGATCTGCACACACTTTTTGTGATATATCCTTCACTCATTCACTAATCACCCTTAATTTGTAGGACATGACAGAAACAATGCCTGTAAACACAACTAGATCTCAAGGGAAGCTCCAGCAAAAAATATACTGCGTCAAACATTACTACCAGACAGGCCCATTCAAGAAAGTGAAGGACACTTTTGTGTTTCAGTCCTAATGTGAAAAAGCCCCCTCTAAGAGCAGGATTCAGGACTCGGGGAACCACGTAGACAACTATAGGACAGTGAGAAACCTCAATGCAGCCAGTGACAACGGTTTAAGCCATTTAAAACGCCCCAGGAAGCGTACAGCTGAGCTGGTCGAGAGCGTGAGAGAATCAGTTCAGCAGAGTCCAAAAACGTTCTGTGCGCAAGCGAAGTCAGTCCCTCGGTACATCCCCTAAGACTTGCAGGAAAGAGTTAGAAATAGATGTAAAAGCCTACTCATACATAATACAGACGAAGCAGACCCTTACAGTCTCAGACAAGGAGCAGAGAAAGGCTATGGCAGTCAAGATACTGGAGAAGATTCAGGAGACCGCAACTTTCCTTAACCTCCTTTGGACCTCAGATGAAGTTCACCTCCATCTTGAAAGAAAGGTACACTCAAAAACAAATGTCTTTTGGGGAACCTCCAGACAAAATGAGGTAGCTAACAAACTCCTACACTCCCCTAAGTGCATGGCATGGACTTCAATCTCAGCCAGAGACATCATCGGACCATTCTTCTTCGAGGAATCTGGCGCCACAGTGACAGTCACCAAGGAGCGGTACGTTGAGCTCCTCAAAACTTTCGAGAGGGAGCTACAAAAACTGTTACCGTCGCCTATAGGGAAGTTCTGGGTTCCAGCAAGATAGAACAAGCTCTCACGCCTCAAACCTGTCCCGAGATTGGCTGAAAGAGAACTTTGGTGGCTGTGCGATCAGTCTCAATACTGATTTTGAGTGGGCACCTCACAACCCAGTGGGCACCTCACAGGGAGACCCAGAACCATCACGGATTTCAAGGAAGCCATCGAGGAGGAGATCAGAGTCATTAGTCGGTCGGTTTGTAAGGACGTTATGGACAACTTTGAGCTGCGCCTCAAGAAATGCACATAGCTAAATGGAGGTCATCTCAAACACGTGCTCTAGAATAAAGAAGAAAAGTTCAAAGACTCTCATGTTTTGATATGATGTTTTTTTTAACACAATAAACTAGTTATCACCAAAGTTTCATTCAATCCTTGCAGAAAATTAAGAAATTAGGTTTATCGAAAGTTGGGGCTCGTTTTTTGGGGTGACCCTGTATTTGTCAGTTTTGTTAAAGAGTTAGTTGTGAACGATTTATGTTATTTAAAGAATTATAATCAATGGCTAAAAAAAAATGTGGACGTGTTTCAGTTTAATGATACCCTTTTATAAAAACCTCCCGCAATTACGAGTATGTAGGATAATGTAACATCCCTCTGCACCAACGGTGCACTAACTATGAGTGGGCAGAGATCAGGTTTTACTATTACCAATGAAGTAAAAAAATCCACTTCACTTGAGCGTATGCCGTTTTATTTTTTACTCCTATGCTTAACTTTGAAAAATCAGGTATCGCTTCTCTGAAGGAGGTCCTGAAATCGTAAATGAAGGCAGTTAATTTTATGGTTTTAGTACTAAGTAGTATTAGCACAGTGTACACGTTGATAAGTCAACGTTTGCATTCTACTACTACACACTGAAGTGCGCTGGATATGAGATGGAAGGTGTTGTCACTGGTTATCCAAGAATGTAAAAAGATTGCTATGTTCATGAGAGAAAAAATGAAAAAGGGAAAACATCCTTTAGAGAATAATTATTTTCTGCTCAAACCTCTTACCTTGTCGAGGAATTCAATAAAAAAATGACCTAAATTTCTTCATTCAAGGTCATTTAGTGAACTCGATTTAAAACTTAACGGAATTATAGAAATTCCAAATAGAGAATTCAACCATTCTTATCATCAACCTTGTGTCCGACTTGTCAACATTGGGAGGTAAAATAGGCTATTTTTTCAAATAATAAGGGAAAGATAAAGTTCATCTTTGTTTCCTTTAGTTAAACTACCAAATTTTGACAATGAAGATATCCTAGTGGTCTAAATAAAACCTGGTCGAGTTATGAAGTCACTGAAGGTGTGAAAACTGTCTTTGTAGAACCCACCGCTTGCACACTTTAGAACCAAGCTTATCTGGGCTTTACCAAACCCACCAGAGATTGCTGTGAAGGTGCTCATACTGTTCTTTGCCACTCATCAATCCAAGGCAGGATTCACTTAGTTAATCCATCTCAAAACAAGCTGGCGTTCGAGTAATTTTTCAAACCTCCAAATTTAAAGGGAAAACCAACGAGGGGTAATCGCGCAGAAAATTTGTAATGCGAGATCTCTAAAGAAAGTGCAGATGATATAAAAGAGTGAAAATATGTGTAAGATATATAGCCCTACATCCTCCTACAGGCTACACCGTGGTTTCCATGCTGCGTCAGATATGTATCTGGCACTGATTGTAGGTGCCATAAAAATGAGGCTCTAGTCAGTTTTGAAAAGAGGAGGATAAGACCGAGGTAAATACACTCGAAAAGTGACTAACTGATCACAAACAGCCTTGTATGCTGTCCAATGCTGCTATATAGAAATATATTTGAAAGTAAGAATTATCCATTTTTATATACACAGGAATTGTGTAAGAATGGTTTGTTTGTGTATTGAAAATGAAATAAAAGAAATTGATAAATTAAATATTTTAGGCATTTTGCTCATAGCTTTGATATTTTGGGTTTCGCAAAAAAATAACGTCAAAAGTCAGAAGTATTGTTGAACTTAGGAGTATCGAAACAGGAAATAATTAAGAACTAACTTAAGAACTAAACTAAGAACTAAATATGGAAGAACATTCTACAGTACTTCAACAACAAATGCCTGCCCGCATAGGCAAAATACCAATGCAAAAATACGATTCCTCCTTGTAATATTGACAGTATTAGTAATAAAAGCAGAAGATATATTTCGGTGCGACATTTCACTAACTTTATATTAATTTTATTTTATTCAATACACGGCAATCCTTTGCCATCAACTAATGTTTTCATAATTTCCAATAAGGTACAGTTATTCTCGAAATTAGCACCTCTTCTCTAGCTCGTGTGTTGACTGGAACAGGAGCTGCCAAGTGTAGGCCATGAATGGTCTTTTGCAGTCTCCTTCTTTTCTTATGTTCTTATGTTGTGAATTTTGGTGGTATTTTTCCTCTGCTACAATTTCCTTCGTCCCAATTTCCATCTACTGCTAATGCATCTTGCATAGACGTTTTCGGGGGAAAACAGATGAATCAACACACTTCGCTTCTTGATGCATAGCACGTACAGCTTTCTCCGACTTTTTATTTCCTGAAATTTATTTCAGTTAAGTCACCCGATCAACCATGAATCACGCAACTTCTTTCTCAACTTTCTGCAGAACTTGTACTTGCCTTCTCCATAACTAGTGTATTACTACTACCAGTAGTAGTAATCTCATAATCCCAAAGAAGGAAGGAGGGGGTTGTAAAGCCCTGTTATCCAGGGAGAGTGGGCAACAAGGAAACACATAACAGTAACTCAAAGGCAGACAGCTAAGAGGGAACGGGAGGAAACTGTAATAAACTAATTTCAAGACTTAGAAGTAGAGGCGCATGTTCGAATGCGCCTCTATCCCTTCAACCTTTTCTACCCGCACTTTGTACCAGAGAAGTGTTTCCACCTGTACAGAGTTCAGGCCGGTAGCCATGGTGCGTTGGTGGACTGCATGCCACCATGGGATCACCTCGCATCAGGGTATGGTAATATTAGGTGATCGCCCACCATACTTGTTAGTAGACACGCCTATCTCTTCTTCTCTTTATTACATAAGCTTTTACCCCTTTTCAAACTAGCACTTATATGGTTGACTGGAGAACCTTCGTCCTCTTATGAACCAAGGTCGAGTGACAGTATATACCGTCAGGTCCGAACCTGCTGCGACGAGGTCCAAAAACACCCTGGCTAGGGCAAATAATAGGTGCGGGGTGTGTTGGGCCGTCGACTATGCTCATCTTCTTTAGTGGACATATAAAGTGGTTACGCCGCCACCATCCTTTGTAGTTAAAGTTCCAGAGCAATTTTGCCTTAATGACAGGGCAATTTGGCAAAGTCCATCAACGCTGGACCGGAGCCGATTATGTGTAAATGATCACATTCTGGATTTTTTTTATCCTATGGAAACTTTTCTCCTAACTTCCCAAATCAGTGGGAGGTCATAGTGTCTACTTTTCATGAGGCCCTTTTTTCTTTTTTTATCATGGTTACCGTAAGATAATGGCAAAGCGCGTAGAAATCCGCCTCCAAGCACTGCCTCTCCCTTCATAGGTAAAGAGAAGGACGAGGAAAATTGAAGCACAGCTTCGATCGGTGGAGGGACCTCCTTTCAATATCGCCATGTGGCAAAGCGGCTTTCCCTTTGCCATCATTGGAGTCGCTCTCGACCAGGTCTACCTCTGAAAAGAAAACGTCCCCCGTACTTTTTCAGAGGCTCGTCTAACCTTCTTCTAACGGGGAGGAGGTTGATTCTTTTCTTAGGCATACACGTGCCGTGGCTTTCCCCTCATCCCCTTCCTTGGAGGCGACCTCTGGCGACTCTATCTCATTACCAGCGGCTGTCCCTCCTTTCATAACCCAGGAAACTCTCAAGAGGTAAGGCAGGCGGCCCAAATATGACCGCTTCCGGTGGGAGATTCTCAATAGGGCCAACCCCCTTTAGGGGAGTAAGTGAGAGCAGGGTATGTCGCTCTGTGCTCCCTAACGTTCTACAGTCCTACATTTTATGTCTGCAGAAGTCGAAAAAACACAAGACAAAGTCCTCGATAGGGATCCGCGATGCCACACGGAGGTCCCCCTGAGATGGATATGGTGCCGTAGGTGACCCAGCTGCGCATGGCAGGATCTTTCATGGGGGTGAACCTGTTCTCGGTGCCAAACACCGAACATAGATCCGCCCATGTGAAAACTTTTCTTAGCGTGGATAGAGCCTCTTACGACTCACAAGCAGAGGATAGACCTAACCTCCCGACTGGTGCCATTTTAACAGCTAAGGATATTTTTTGAGGCCAGTACATCCGCCTAGGAGCTCCTCCAGGCAGCGAGGAGAAGCGTGTTCATTCCCGCCATCCTCTCCCAAAACGAAAAGGACCACAAGACAAAAAATACTATAAATTTCCCTCCACCCGCGAAAGCTCCGGGGACGGACGGGTCTGTTGCCGTTTCGGCAAACGACCAGGCCAAGATAGGCACGCCCAGCCCAGAGGCATCCTCGGTTGGGGAGCACAGACCAAGAACAAAGTGGTAAGTGCGCTGAGTGGAGCCTCGATTACGTCAGGACTCCTCAACGAGAGACTACCTGACATTTTCGACTCCGTTGTCTGCATACGCTTTCTGGTTATTCGCTGTACTGATGGCTGTATTTTGGCCAAATGGCACCATGTTCCATCAGAGGAGAGCAAGGTGAACCGTCTTTCGAAAGAGAGTCTTCTGACGAATGCGTCGGACCCCTCCGATGGGGCCATGATTAGTGTCCTTGAGACAATTAATGGATCACCAGTGAGTGTGACGCCGCACTCTATCATAAACTTCGCGAAAGGAGTGGTTTATGCGCGGAAACTCATGGGCTACTCCATATATGACACCCCTTTAGTACTGGCCGACGATAAATCGGTCAAAGTCTAACGTGTTACGAGAGAAGAGGGAGGGGCCTTGAGATGCACCCATACACTCTTCCTCAAGTTCGACTCTGACAGGCTCCCTGAATCACTTCGTGCTGGTTGGTATAGCTACTGTAAAAAGGCATTTCGTGCCACTGCCGTGGAGGTGCTATTACTACCACTGCTTCGGCCATACAAATCGCTCCTGTAGACTTGCAAAGTAGGGCTTACCCGAAGTCTGTGTAAATTGCTCCAAGGCAGTACATGATAAGTCCCTAATCTGTATGGCCAAGTGTGAAAGTTGCGGAGAGATGCACCCCGCTTCTTCGAAGCAATGCGGAGGGTATCTCCTGAAGAAGGAAATCCTGGATGTTCAGCTACGGATCATTTATTATTTCCCGAGGCTAAAAACTTGGTTTTAGCGCATCGACGCTACCTTTGGTGTTTTATGCCTCAATTTGAAAAAAAGGCATCCTCTGCTCCTGGCACTTCCAGGCCTACGAGGAAGATCGTTTCCGCGCCCATTCGCAATCCTTCTTCGCGTTCCACTGACCTCGGACGCTCCTCTGATAGAGCTGGTGGCTCAAAACGTTCACACCCAGCCTCAGCTAAAACCAGCAACCACCCCCACCCTACATCTGCATGACCATTTTCCGTAAGGCAAAACGGCCGCGCGTCTCCACCGAGTCTTTAGACTAACAGGAGGCAACACCCCTAAAGTTCGTCGTAAGGCCGTTTTCCGGCGTTCATAAAGCTTCGCTCCTACGCACACACCCAGTGCTAGGCTGGGTAACTCGAAGACGGTAGATCCTCAAAAGGAGTGACCTAAGGTTTCGAGGCGGAGAGGTGAAAAGACTCGCATAGCGAGCCAAACATACACCGTAACTCTTCAAAGGAGACGCCCAGAGTTCTGCCCCACGAAAGTGTAGGGCCAGTCCGGTAAGGATCTTCTTTTCAAGAAGGGCCCCGCATCTCTTACGAGCTAGGCCTAGAAGGCATATTTCTTTACTACAATTGCCGTTGACTCTGGCTCAACTGGAAGGAGCTGCGGGACTTCGTCAGCTCTTATTCCCTTTTATCTATTTTTATTTTATGAGACCATGCTAGGGGCGTACCCCTACACACCCTTCCGGTGTATACAGGTTTTGCGACCACACCATCGGCCATGATTAATCCGTTCTTTTATTTGCTATAAATACATCCTTCCAGGCAGTTGCAGTACAGGTACGCCTGGATAGGAGGTAATTTAGGGTGTGTCAATTTTTTCAACTTAAATTCCATAAATGGGAGATGTTAAAAAGTTGCAGCATGACTCATGAATTATAGAGATATTTTTGTTAACCATAACACTATATTTTACAAACAGGATATTTGGTAAGGTTTGAATAATATAATAGATATATTTTTTCTCTTAGTTTGGTTATGATCTAAGTATAATTTAAGTTTTTATCCAAATTCTATCTAAGAGTTTCTTTAGAGTTTGAAAAAACAAAATTGCGAAGTTCAGGAAAAATAAATATGATTATTGAATGTTTTTGAAATTTTTTAAAACAAAAAGAATTATAAATGGTGACGTTCAGAAAACATATTAAAAAAAAATATGCATACCTCCTTTTTAAATTTTTTTTCGTATAGTCGCAAGTTTTATCGAAGTTATTCATAAAAAGATTTTCAATTTTTAATCTTTATTAGCAGGAAATAGCTACTGGCCCTTAAAAACGAGTAAAGCAAAATGAAATTATTAGAGCAAATTTAGATGGAGCAAGAAAGAAGAATCGTCAGGATTGTTTTTTCCGTATTTAAAAAGAATTCGCTAAAAAAATTCTATGCCTTTAGGGCAAGAAAATAAGCATCGATGTTAAAAAATAGGCCAGGAGTAAATTATTAGAAAACAAGAGAAGCGGCTTCACCACTCCTCCTTACAGGAGGAGCTTGCGCTTCACAAGCAGACCTTCGTTCTGTGCCTACGTTCTATCTGGCTCTAGCAACGTGGTTTTGGTCTCACAAATTTTAAAAGGCCTCCTGCACATATCTCCTAAAATTTACTCTTGGTCTATTTTATTTTAGAGCCCAGCTTATTTAGTATGGCTAGAGGCAAGAAAGAATCTTTTGCAGTTCTGGAGATTCCTCTGAGCAAGACTTTGTCAAATGCTTTCTCTACATCTCTCATGGCCAAATCGATGTAGTTTTGCTCTGCTTTTGCCTTGGCTATTTTCTCAGTAATTATACCAAGTGCCATTGTGGTGTCTCTACTTCTTCTGAATCCAAAATGGTAATCAGTATAAAAGTAATTTTTTTTAGAGATATTCTTTCAGTCTTCCCATGAAATTCAATAACGATATAGGCATGTTGAAGTGAATTAGTGGTTTTCATGGCTTTTGGACGAAAATAATTTTGGCTAGTTTATAGTCATTTGGGAAGTAAACCGTGCTTAGGCAAACGTTATAAATGTTATTATGATTACGGCTAGTGCCTTTGTAAGATTAATTCAGTTTTTTTTTCTGAGGGGCCTGGCGCTTTTTGCCTAAAGGTTTGGATTACGCCTTTGATTTCCTCTGTTGTTATATAGGCCCCTGCATCCAGAATTTCTTTCCTCTCTTGCTCTACTCTTGGTGCTGGGGTAATCTTGGCGATGTCTTCACGCAAGTAAGCGTTAACCATTTCATCTATCTCTGGATTGAAGACTTCTTCCTCCTCTAGTGTTATGGAGAACACGAGCTTCCAGTGATTGTGAAATTATTCTTCTGTGGTCCTCTCTTCTTAGATCTTTTCATCCCGTTTGTTTTTAATTACCTTCTGTCTCGAGATTCTACTTCTAAGTCTGTTTATTAATATCCAGTTTTTCTTTAGGTCGTATTTCTACATTTATCTTTTCTATTAAGCTATCCCATATAAGGACTTGATATTTCTCTATGAGATGACTTATCTCTTTGTCGTAGAATTGCTCATAGTCTGGTCCAATAATTATTCCTGTCCTTGATATGGACACACCGCTTTTGTTTGAGTCGGTGGTATTGACCCTATGACTCAATCCTACGATCATATATATATATATATATATTAGGAGGCTTTAATTCCTACTGAACGTGCGAAAGCTGGTTAGAGGCGTGTTGTGCCGTAGCCAGTATTCTCACTGTAAAAGTCCCACTTATTACTGGGGGGAGGTTTGTGATTGTTGAATTCTAAGAGTGCAAAATACAGGTTGAATGAATTAGCCAAAGGGATGCTTAATTAAAGTCTTGACAAGAGTACGTCAAAAGGGAGGAGCCACAAAAAAACACACGTATAAAAAATAAACTTTACTTTACACAAATATAATAATTATTAATAGTTAAGAGGCAAAATTAAGGATTAAATATTAAACACTGACGTTAAGCGTCTAGATTTATAATGACTCAATGGTAGTATCAATCACGGTTAAATAAATAGGTAATTTAAGAATAGTGGGACACTGGGTTTACAGATTACCATTAAATGTGATGGGTGGAGAGACGACTACTCAGGTCCAGACGGGGTGGTTTGGGTGGCGTTAACACGAGTTCTCGGGAAGAGGGGGAATAAGACGACGGGTTCGGGGCTACTGGCTGCAGTTCCGGTTAGTTCACTCCTAACTGTATGTGATACTAACAAATAGTAACTTCCAGTAACTATTTGGATGTTCCTTTTCTTACTCAAGTTACGTTGAGCAACAGAGCGTACTCTTCTAGTCACAGACTCTGCGGGGCGAGATTTACTTCCAGGAACAATTTTGAGACAGCGACCAAGTTGACTCGTCGGCGCGTTGGTATTCGATACGTTACAGCAATGACTCTTGTTCAACATGAGGATTACGCGAGTAGATTTGGGATACTGCTCTAAAGAGATGGACGGCGATATTATTTATACCAAGGATTGTTGGAAATCAAGAGAGAGATTCCATTCACGACAATTTGCTTATCGCAGCGCCTTCTGGACAATTTCCATGCTATCGTAAAGAATGCAAATAAGATTTAAGCTTCTTTGTGAGATAGGCGTTCTTTTCGTCCGACTTTCTGTCGCCAGTTGGGGGAAGATTGGGGGGGAGAGAGAGAGGAGACGAAGGTCAACTCAAACAACAAATTTCTTTCGTTCCCACGATTGTCTGGCGGCATGTGAGTATGTACGTTCCATACCCTTACACTCTTCTTTTCATCTTCTGAGCGCATCGAATCTTTCTCTTGTTCCAAAGAGCTTTAGTTGATCGTATATTCCGCTTAGCTGTTTATTTTTTCCTCTTCTTCATTTCTTCAGATCACTGAAGGAAGTGAAGAATACGAATCTCGCCCTCGGAAAGTTTCTTTCGTTCGCTTCGTTGATTCATCTTGTTAATCTTTGTTAATCTTGAGTTTTCCTCATCGATTTCCTCCAAGTTTGCGTTTGTGAGATCGTTTGGGACGAAGTTACTGATTTCTCCTTTGTAACCTTCCCAGTTTGCTCTCCTGTAGTCTTTCCTCTCTGGTTCTGGTATAGGGGCCACCAGCTGATATGGCGAGTCATTGGGCAACGGGTGACAGAGCTTGACAGAGTTAATCAAAGCTGATTTAGCACTATAAAATGATTCTCGTGCATCATTGTTCCATTCGAGCTCACGAGCTTTGGGTTGTAGGCATGCAATCTCGTCAACGGGGCTGCAATTGCGGTGAAATTGGGATTCATCCTTCGATAGTAGCCCAACATGCACAAGTATCGTCCTAGTTCCTTGTAATCTTTCGGTAACGGCATATCCCCAATTTCCTTTATTTTCTTGACCGGTGGGCGAATTCCAGCAAACGAAATGTGATGCCCTATAAAACCAATTTCCTCCTTCACTAGTTCAAATTTCTGCAGGGATATCCGTAGACCGTTCTCGATCAGGATTCTGAAAACTTGATCTAAATGATCCAAATGGCATTAGTTCATCATCAAGATTTTCTAGCTGGGCCAGGCATAGATTCTTCTGGGTAGCGATTATTGGCGCGATGTTAGCTGGACTGGATTGGATAAATTTGTGCATCACGAGTTCTTCTCCAACTCCTACCTGTAGAGCAGTTCTCCTCAGTTCTTCCAGGTTGGTTGAAGGTCGACCGGTGAGTGCGGAGGAGGCAATGAGCTTCTGGAAGAGCTCCGGTTTCGTCCTCTTGAAGAATTCAATTACCTTGGTTCTCAGGAGCTGGTAATTCTGGGTTGACAAGACTGCAGCCGGAAGTCGGTCGACAGTCTCGAGAGGCTATGTAGCCAAGACATGAAATAATTTTGTTTTCTCCTTACTTATTCTTGTAGGTTGGTTTAAGATGGTAGAAATCTTAAACTAACCTACAATTGCTGCCTCATTAAAGATAGGTGGCTTGATGGTGATGGCATTCGCGATCTCCGTCTCTCCTCGTCCTGCTTATCGATGGTCCGATGCGTCTATATTTCTCCCTATGTTAACTTCACCGTCCGGCCGAAGGGGTCACCAGTTTAAAGGAGTCAGACGTCGTCTATTCGTAGTTTAATAGTGGTCACCGGTTTAGTGGAATAAAGGGGGTGACCAGTTTGAAGGGCGTAGGTAGGTGGCCTATTTTTGGTCTTCCAGTCGAGTTTTATCTCCCAAAGTTTATCACGGAGAATCCGTTTCTAGGCTGGGTTCTAGAAGGTAACTAGGTTAGCACTTGGTTAAGGAAAGGACTTAAAGGAAAGCGGCGATAAGTAGGCCTTATTCTTGGCTCAGTTCTACCTTAATTGAAGCAAACAAAATAGTTCGAGTCCTACACGGCTGCGTGTAAATTTCTCCACTAAGGTTATGTAGCTGGGGCTAAGGTGGCAGGACTTAAGGACCAGGAACGGACTCGTGACGCTAATTATAACAGATGAGGAAAATAGCAAATGAGTGCTACTGACAAATGACTTAACTGATTCTCTATTTCATGATGTTTCAGTTCGTTTATTTATAGGCCTCCTACTTCAGCGAGCGTGACTTATTTTATCCTAATCTAGGCACGGACCGGAGCTAATAAGATAAAAAGTATATTCGTTTGTTTCTTTGTTGACTATTTGGCGGACAAGAAAGAGGTCTGTGCGTTTTTAATGTAGCCAGACACATTTTAACCCAGCCAAGCTGACACACCCTATCAGTATGAGAGGACAGTTTATTTTTGTCGTTTCACAGATCAACGACAACTTCAACTTACCGGTCAAAGCAGATACTACCCTATATTTGCCCCCCCCCTTGTTATCTGGCATTGGGATCTTTCGTCTTTCAGCTGTGTATGTTTATGTGATCGCGTGAGAAACTCCAGCTATTCGCTTGCTTATCTCACAATCATGTTTCTCTTAATAAATGTACAGTTGTGATATAAGTATTTCTCCCTATTTTACATTGGTTATTACTTATTTGATGGCATATTATTTCAGTAATTAATGCATGTGTCCAATTTTAGGATTTCATAGGTCCAACAGGGAGCTCATTTGTGAGGTTCATCGTTGGGTCTACTCCACCTTGCAATTTGGACACAACACTGGTACTTGTATTGGGTATTGATTCATGAGCATTAATGTTCTAACATGGTCAGTACATGCAATAGTAATAAGTTACATGTGGATGCTAAATGGCTTATTAAAGCTACTTAGCGTAACATCTGGCTTTGTAGCTACATTGTTTGTGTCATATGTTGGAAAATCCGGTCTTATTCTCTTAAAAATATTCTTTTCCAACATGACTTCTAAATTGGTTCATCTGTTGTTGCTTGTAGGGTAGCCGTTTGCTCCTCACATGGCATTGAGATCCCCCCGATAAATATTATAGAGAGACCTGTGGTAAAGATTGTTCATAGGTTATGCAGGGGAATATAGTTTTTTTCTAGGTGTTTAGTAGCCTGTGGAATCTATTATTGCCATTACTTCTGTTTCAATTTTAACAGTCAAGAATGCCTCTTCCAAGTTGTTAACTTCCTTGAATTTCGGGCCTCTTCTTATTGCTATGGCCGCCCCGTCATTATGCTCGCCTGAAGGGTTCGCATTAATGACGGTATAAGTGAACAGTTTCATCGGTTTTTCTTTATGGATTAACTCCATGTTCAAATATTAATATAATATCTGAATCGGCCTCCCTGAAAATAGTTCTTAATGTTGATGTTTTACCGATCCAGGCTTGCGTGTTAATTTGCAGTATGTTGAGCTTTCTCCTCTTGTCTACTTACATTGTTTCATCAAGTTGAAGTACTTAGATTTCCTTGTTCTCTCGGGTGGCTCTCTTGTTGGCTTGTGCTTCTGGATCCTTAAATTTTGCATTTTTGATTTCTAGAAACGTCGAATGGCTGAGAGTGACGCAGTCTCCAGGATAGATACGTATTCGATCATCAAATATGTGTTTTTTTTCACCTCTTTCTCATCTTCTTCTCCTGTCTTGCCTCTAAAAGTTCATTTGCATTTGACTTCTTTGAGTGCTTTGATGATGTATTCTTGCCTCATTCCTCTTGGTAGAGGGAATGACCATTAATGTATACTATTTGCTTGATATCTGCTTCTTCCATGCGAATTTCTTTGTTTTTGTTCCCCTCGATTGTTTGTTCCGTGCTAATTGAGTCTTCTTCGTTCTTGGTTTCTTGAGCGTTTATTGTTGGATTGTTGTTGTTGCTGTTGTTGGTGCGACGTTTATCTTCAATATTGCGGACGAAGAAGGGTTCTCAGGGAACATGTTCTTTCCCAATATTGTATTTAAAGTGGTTGTGAAGGTTCCTGGTTGGACTGTATTCATGACAAGAGAGTAAAGGATGCACATTAAAAGTTCCCTTGATGTTCCTTGTGGTACTGTTAGCAGTCATTGGGCTTCATTCATTTGTTTCTCTTTTGCTTTTGCCACAACCGAATACGTTGCGTTTCTCTTGTTTCCTTCTTCGTTTTTTTGCTTTTCTTTCCTTCATTTTTATTTTTTTCTTTCTTTTGGGGCATGCCATAGCTATAGTCCTATGTGGTCCATGACAATTTATACGTTTCTTTGTTGTTTCCTTACAGGCTCTCCATTCGTGATTATTTTTTCAACACTGAACATACTGTATCCTTCTCTGTGCACTGTCTGGTTAGATGGTCTTCCATTTTGTAACATCAACCTGCATGAAAATGACTACTCCAGATTTTATGACCAGAAGAAAAGCTGCTGTTTCCCCTAAGTTCTTATAATTGGCTTCGCAGGCGGTATAAAAATAAAAGAAATACTTCGTTGGACATCTTAACTTTTCTTATGAATAAACCTTTCTCAGTTTTGTGATAAACTACCGGCTAAGATCTGATATTTTGTTTCGATGATGGTGATATGGGTTTTTGCTTCTAAGTTAATAAAAATGTCTTTCGCAGAAGGGCAAAAAATAAAGAGCAATACTTTGGTGGCCATTCCTACCTTTTCTCGTGTGCATATTTCTCTCATGATATGTACTTTGATCTTAGGTTCTGATAATTGCCTTTCACACGTGGCCTAAAAATTTAGAGAAATTCTTCGTCGGATATTTATATATTTTCTATTTTTTATATCTCTCTTGAGACATACTTCTGCCCTAGGTTCTTATAATCGGCTCTCGCTGGTGGTATAAAAATTAAATTAAATTGCTCATTGGTCATTTTTACTTATTTTCAAATTTAGAGCACTCGCGTGATGCGTGCTACTATCAATATAATCTATGGGTGAGCTAGCTTGGTTTTTCCCACACGACTTGCACACACACTCACACGGGATTTCCTTTGCGACCAAGGGAAACTCCCGGCCAAAATTCTGCTTGCCTTTGAGAAACGGGAGCAAGAGAATCTGGCCTCCTCCCCTCCGCGTCAGATAAGTCTTTTCCGCCGGAAGCGACTGCCATGGAAACGCAATTCTTCTCGAAGCCAGGGTATACGCCAAACTCATATTTTTGGGATGAAATATAACCGGCTCGTCGTGAAGCTGATCAGTTCAGTATAGTCTAGTTGTAAACCATCCATTTTCCACCACGCAAACAAGACGAGGAGAAAAAACTTGCCTCACTCTGAGACCTCTTATCTCCTGATAGTATTCACAGTAACGAGTCCTCCGCTAATCGCGCCATTCTCCTCGACATATCCTCGCCATATCAAAACCTAATCTTCTATTATCTGGTAGATTACGCGCCTTGCCCTTAAATTCACCGAACTCAAAGACCATTTAATTCACTCCGCTTGCACACAAATATCGACATAGTGAAAAGAAGAATATCAAATCACATTTATAGGTTGGGGGTGGATATTATGTCACCTAGCTTCAATATAAAAGAACATAACACCAAATTAATTTATACAAATATATTTAGCAAAAATAAATGTCAAAGACTTGAAGGATTGGAGTATTCATTGTATTCACTGAAATCGTCGTTGGCCTCAACCACGGCCTCCAGGCGGAGTCAGAACCAGCTGCAGGCATACTCGACACTCATTCTGTTTATATGGGTAAAAACTGGGATGATCCTGGACTTAAGAGCCACATTGGTGGTGCACAGGGACTTATTGGTCCCTCTTTCTCTCAACCACGCCTCACACATAATAGTCCAGGAGGTTGCAGTCTGAGGAGGTAGGAGCGTCGAAGTTCGGAGTAAATTTAGGGAAATAAATTGTCTGAGAACGAAGACTGTTCCTCCCTTTTGTGTGGCATAGTAAAAAATCCTGCTGCCACACGTACGGCATTTCAACGCACATCTCATGGATCCAGGGCAACACCCTCTCACCCAGACACTTGAAACCCCCTGGAAGATAAACGAAAGCATAAGGTGGACTTCGATACTAACCACCCCAAACACCTTAATGTGGACCGGAAACTTGGTCTCCATGACTCTAGGTACCTCTTTGTGGGATAAAGCAAGTCAGCGGCCTTTTTGCTAGGTCACTACCTGTCCTGGCAGAAATTATTATCGCCTGAAAGGAAGCAAAGCAGACTTGAGGGGATGCTTAAGTTTGTTCACTAGCTTCGCATCATATTCCTTTTGCTTGTCCTTCATCTTCTGCGAGAGAAGCTTTGCCATTTCTCATCTTGTATGAGGAGTAGCGGATGTCCTTATGCACTTACTGCTTGGTGAGTGAATCTGATGTTCCTTTGTCCCTGGCTATAGAGCTCATTAACTTGCTGGGATTGTTGTCAATTATGTCCTGGACCTCCCCGACAGATTCTGGGGTGCTTTTCGTATCAGAATACTTAGAGTGACGTTTCCGAGCAACTGTATTATCCTAATCCTAATCACAACTTGACTCATCCAACTCCTTCTTTATCCTCTTCACCGTCCTCAAAGTGGAGCACAAGTATTAGGGAATCTTCGCATTGGAACTTCCGGCGTGAATCTCATGCAGTATAGCTTGCCTTTTTCCGAATTTTTTTGGGGGGGATTGAATTCAGACATTGTATTGTTACCTTCACATATGATGCACAACCTAATCTACTATGATAGGAAGAAGAGAAAACCGACGCCAGATAATAGACATGCGCGGAATTCAGAGTTGTCAACGGCGACACATTACCCATCGCCCCCTGTAATTATGTTCACGCAGCGAATAATTTCAGTGCAGTAAAAGCGATTTAATTCTCGGTATCAATTATCATTGAAGGAAATAAATTCGATTTTTTGTGTGATACATAAACTAAGAAAGGTTATTCAGTCGTCTTTTTTATTTCTGTTCCTAAGTTCTTACAAACCCCTCTCACTATTGACTTAAAAACTAGGAGAAATAGTTTGGTAGACATTTTTACCTTTTCGTAGCATGTGCTTTTTGCCTTTAGTTCTTAAAATTGCCTATTGATGCTGTCATAAAAAGTTAAGAAATATTATTCGGTGTACATTTTTTTCCTTTTATCATTTTTATAAGTGTCCTATTATACATTTTATTTCTTTAAATTCTTATAATCGCCTCTCGATGATGGAATGGATAGTCAAAAGAAATTCTTCGTTGAGCTTTACCTTTTGTAATGTCTATTCGTCTTTTGTGTCATCTGCTTCTGACCCTAAATTCTTATGAATGCCTCTCTTTCGGGTGGCATTAAGAGTAATTCTTCTTTTTATACCTCTCTTGTTATGGGCTTGTGCCCCAAAGTTCTTAAAATTGCCTCTCGCTTCTGACATTAATTTTTTTAGAAATATTTTGGTGTATATTTTCACCTTATCTTATGATACCTAGTTCTGCCTCTTGAGTTCTTATAATTTTCTCTTGCTGGTGTCCTAAAATTTAAGAAAAATTTATCGGTTGATATTTTTACCTTTTTCCTTGTTTATACCTTTCGTGGAACGGTTTTTGTACCTAAGTTCTTATAAGTGGGTCTTGTTGGTGGTATAAAAATTAAGAGGAAATTCTTCGTTTGATATTTTCCTTTATTTATATGTTTCTACTTCTCTCGTGGTACGTGTTTCTATCCCCTATATTTTAATTGCCTTTCGATGGTGGCATCATAAATTAAGAAAAATTTTTCGAATTACATTTTTACCCTATTTCATTTTTATACCTCTCTCATGTGCAGTCTTGGACTAAGTTAAAAGCACCGTTTATAGATTTAATATATTTTAACTTGGGGGTAAAAATTTCGGGACATTTCTTACGCTTTTTTATTAAAATTAAGGCATGGTTGTTTTTTTTGTGTTTCATCGAATTTATTTATGGAATAGCTTTTTTACTTCAATATTTAGTCTAAGGAAGTAGCTACTGGCCCTTAAAACACAATAAACTACTAAATAAATTATTAGAGCAGCAAATTTAGAAGTACCGGGTATTGCAAAGGTTATGCTACACTCGTTAGAACTCTCTCAACAAAGGACACAATGATAGTTTTGATGCAAGTAGGCACGTTTTTATTATTTTGATACATAAATATGTGTTTACATTGTAATATTAATCAATGAAAGCGTCCTCAGCGGCGAGCACGCGCTCCAAGCGAGACCTGAAGGCCGCGCACACGTTGCGGATGAAGTTCTTTCTCATGCGGTTGACGGAGGAATTCAACTCGTCTACATTGCTGTGCCGGACCTTGCAGGCCTTGTCCTTGGCTTGTACCCACACGATTTAGTCGAGGAGATTGAGGTCGGGCGACTGTGGCAACCAAAAGTCCTTCGACCCGAACCACTCTTGCACGGTTTTGGCCGTGTAGGCTGGGGTGCCTTGCTGCTGAAAGACGTTATCCGCATTCTTCGTGATCTTTCTCACCCAAGGCAGGACTTGCGTTGCCAAGATGTCCCTGTAACTGGCCACGAACCACACCGACGGCATCTTCTCGCCATTCGAAGCTCCGGCACCGAGCATAATCACGAAGGTCGGATGCTTGATCCTGGACACGTAGCGGACCTCGGAGAGGTCGTGGCAGAAGCTTACCCCACGGTCGTTCTTCTTGTTGATGATTGGATCAACCGGGAAGGTTTGTGCATCAGAAAAATGAGAATTCGATTGCTATGACTCTTCAAGTAGTTAAAAAGGCAACAACAGCGCTTCCGACGTTGTTCTCGCATACGGTTGTTGAGCAGGAGCCTTTTTTCCCGCCTCAAGCTCTTGCAGCCCTCCTCTTTGACGGCCCTGTACACCGTGGTGACCGAATGTTTTTCTTCTTCGCCAGCGCTATCATTTTGAGCACCTTTGAAGGTCCTTCTCACAGCCAAACGGTTGACAACCTGAGGTCTGCAAATAAAACAGAACTGTAACGAAAATTACAAGCTGAGTGGGGAAAGTTAACATTAGAAATTTGTAAACATTTAGTGAAATCCAAGCCATGAAGAATTCGACTGTAATTAAAGCGAGAGGACCCAACTAAGTATTAAAACAAATAGAAATAAATAATATTTATAATGAATTCATTTACTAAAAATTTATAATTACATTATATGAATGATTTCAGAGGGGCTTTATACATTTGGCCAAAACTGTACCTCCACATTATCCGACAATTGCTGTTCAAGAGTTTCCCGCCTTAATGCGTTTGAATATATCTTGTTAAAGACTTCTTGTGTACTGCGTGACCTAGAACATCTTAATATATGCAATAGAGAAAACCAAGATCGTATTTAATATTCCCCTCACTTTTGATGTTGTATTTTCAGAATAGCCTTCTATTTTAATCTTGTCTTCTATAGTTTCGTTTTAACGAGCTTTTTATAAGTGGTCCAGTACTTAGCACGAGTTAGGCCAGGCTTCATTTCATTAATTTGCTTGATGCCCTGTTTCTCGTTTAAAACCTTATCTAGTTACCTAAATTAAGATCAAATATGCACTATAAATAAATAAAGTATATCAATAAAAAATAATTGTTTACTTATGTTTGCAAATGTGATATAAATTAAGAGAATGAAAATACCTCAAGTCTGGGAATACGAGAAGAAAGATCTGACTTCGGCACGTAACATGAATGCTATCCTTGGGTTTATGAGAATAAGTAAGAAATAGAGAGGGATCTTCTCTTGATTCTCAGCACCTCTTAGATCGAATAAAGATGTGAGGTATCACTACTGTCAAGGGTTCAAACAGGGTTTTTTTTTTAATGCGTCGATTTGATCAATACGGTTTTATTTTCATTCTCCTTTTATCTCTTTCTTCATAATATTCTTTATATTGACGAAATGCAACCAAAATGAGGTCTGAGCGGAAATAAAGACGATTCTATTACCCTCCCCGCCCTCCGTTTGCGTCATTTCTGGTGGACCAAAGAGGGACGGGATGGCAGAGGCAAATCTTAGACTTCCTCAAATTACGCATCGAAGGAATGCCACACTTGCGGAGACGATGATAGAAATGTAGTTGTTCTTAATGTGGTAACAAAGTGTCTATTTTAATCATTATTCTCTCTCGCTCTGAATACCTGAGTTCTAGTACAATTGTTCATGTCGATGTAACGGCTATATTTCTATAAAAACAAGGTCAACAGACCTAGGTCACGAGCTCCCAATTATTCTAACTTGTGACCTTATGACCTTGGGATTACCTTGATAATTATATCATTCAAAACGGAATCTAAAACAACATAAGGGTTTAAAATTTCGTTAGAATCGGCCAAATAGTTACGATGTTATTGCCAAAGAACTCATTGAAAAGTAAAATGGTTACCATCCAACCGACTGACCTAGGGACCGACATAGTAAATTATAGAATCGTGTGTGCACGGGACTAAAAACATGGTGGTATCGAAAAGATTCAAAACATAATATAATTGCATATGATACGAATTAAATGAAATTTTGGAGCTCTTGCTAGCCGAGTGGATACGGCGTCTGTCCGTTAACCTCGCGGTACCGGGTGTGATCCCGGCATGATCGGACACAAACGTCAGTGCACGGAGAGATCTGGCTACCGATTGGTGGATGCGCTCTGCTCAGCCCTGTATTCGGGTGGGTAGATCTTACACTTCTTATCACCCGTATAGCCAACTACAACACTGCTTTCTTTCCTCTCCCGTCTTTGCAGCATAACACACACACTCTCTGTTCCGAGGAATCGTGCCGATGGGTATCTATATCCACATACCTCTGACACGGAACAGGTCCCTCTTCCCCGGAGCGACGAAGGTTTCACCTGGACGTTGTTTGGTGTCAAAACATAATACTTCCTGGACCTCTTCCCAAAAGAAGACCGGCTCCTGGTGCCCTCGGGCTCACCAGCGATAGTCATACTGACCTTTATGTCTATTTTCGGGGATCCTCCTGGATAAAGGAAGGTTGGCGAACCGAAACAAAACGAAAAATGAAATTTTATATTGAGTAAAGTTAGGTAATATTTTCTTCAATAATGATTTTCAAATTAAACTTTCTTCTTTGTTGGATCCGTCTATGAATCATTAAAATACAGGATATGTTTGTTTACATTTATTTTTTAATATGTTGCAAATTTGGGCCAATCGTTCGAAAACTATTTTCATATATAAAATATGACAAAATTAGAGTATTTTGAGACCATTGGAGAACATCTTTTATTCAGAACAGGAAAAAATAAAGGTAGGGACATATAGAGCTGTATAAATAGGGTGAATAAATACAAAGAGGACTAAAAATGTCAGAGAGAGACTATTCATTTTATTTCATAGCAGAAACAAGAGATTATTTAGATTTAATTATCATTTTAAATCTTCTGATGATACTCTTGCAGTACGCCTTATATTACAAATAAAAGAATCTGATGATAAGCATGAAGTTGCTGCGTTATCAGTGACTCCTCCATTATAAATAAAAGTGTACCATTCATTCGTTCAATGTCTCCTTTTGAGCAAAGATTATATGAATGTAAAACACGATATTTAGGTAGCGATGAGAGTTGATAGAACTCTTTGTCCATCTCAAAAATACGCACTACATGCCTTTGAGGCACTAGGTAACACTGTAGCCGTATATGAACTTGGTGAGCTTCGTAGTCACTAAAGAATCTACTAACTTCTTTCGGCATAGGGGGCGAAGCTCTTCTTCCTCTCCGTTCTTCAGCACCACCTGCTCACCCGATCAACATCGGTATGGGTTCGTTAACAGTAAACACGAAGGTTTCAGAAATAACTATACTACATATGAATATTAAATATACTGCAGGCTGTTAAACAATTATGGCAGCAGCGGATGAATATAAAATATCTACCTTTCTACAATTCAGTTCTAAGACCAACATAGAAACAAGGAATTAGCAAAACATTTATTAACATAGTTTCTTACATATACCGCAATGCAACGACGTTATTTAGGCTGTACTCGGTAAGTAATAAAAGACAAATATAAAAAAGGAGTCAGACGTGACGATCCATAAGATTTTCAGGGCGTTTGAATTAGAACAAAAGTGAATTGAAATTAATGGGTAATATTTAAACTACCTTAGATATGTTGATGATGTGAGACAATTTATTTAAATACAGAAGAGCTAGAGTTAATGAAAACAGAATTATCACACGCCAGATGTAGAGTTAGATTGAACTTGAATTTTTCAAAGACGAAAATAATGATCAATAGTTTTGCTGAAGATATAACATGTACAATAATACTTTAGACAGATTGTGAAGCTTGATAAGAGCATGGAGAAGAAAATTCGGTAAGAAAGCGTAGTAACATCTTTATAAAATAACACGACGAAACTGAACACAACTACAACTTAGAGGATTATGGAACGATACATAGGAGATTAAGAGTAACTCTCAAGGGACTTAAAAGAGACACATGGTTAATAAAACAAACATGGGTGCAGATAAAGTAAAATTAATAAAAGATGTAAAGTATATATATATATATATATACATATAGGGTGTCCCAACAGTCACGCACCATAGGAGAATTAGGTAAGTTTCTCCTATGGTGCGTCACTTTTCGGACACACTGTATTTTCAGCTAGATATTATACCACAACCAAAGTATAGATCAGTGCAACAAAAGATTGAGGTAATTTAGAAATTCCTCCCCGAAATATTAAGTTTGTTGAATCTGATATCACCATGGTCGCCTTGGCAACGCGCCATACCGTCACGAGATATTACGTTT
Organism: Ceratothoa steindachneri; assembly: GCA_963969495.1. Taxonomy (NCBI): domain Eukaryota; kingdom Metazoa; phylum Arthropoda; class Malacostraca; order Isopoda; family Cymothoidae; genus Ceratothoa; species Ceratothoa steindachneri. Next base: position 97,750,241 of record OZ018332.1, read on the forward strand.
GTTGACTCTTCATCGACACGAGTGTAACTATTGAAATAAAGAATAAAATGGCAACTAGGAATAAGGAATCATTCGGATACCCACACCTCATTATTGTCCCCCTGAAATTTCAATGTTTTGGGTTCTGCGGATAAATCCGTAGATCTCAATATTTTGGAATCGTTATTTATTCAAATGTTTAATCCATAATTAAATTCGAGTCAATCGTCCACACCACTTTACATCTATTAATTCGAATAGCTTAATTTTAGTTTGTTTTTTAATTCATTTTTACCTAAAATGCAGTAACAACTCACTCTTTGACCCAATAATTATAATGTTCTATTAGTTGGCTAACCATATTTCAGTTATTTTAAACAATTACCATGTTTAGCTCAGTTCAGATTTTCCACATATTAAATCATTCGATTCCTGTCCTTCTCTCAAGTTGGTAAGTGTTCATTCATTTATTGTTTTCTCAGTTTGTTTTATAATTTTGCAGTGTTTTTCTTTGTAATTTCGCATTGTCCTCTTGGTAATTTTTGCATTGTTTTCTTGAAAATTCACTAAACTCTAAATTTATTCATTATTACATTGTTGCATTATTTTCTATAAAATTCAACAAACATTAAACTTATTGCCAGTCATTAATACATATATCTCTTTATGTATTCTAAGCTTGCTTTCTTTCATATTATTTTACTCCATTATAGGCTGAAGATGAACATAGCTAATGTTCGAAACGTTCCAAAAATTATATATGTTCCGAATACTGGTTTTGGCTTTAACCTATATATATATATATATATATATATATATATATATATATATATATATATATATATATATATATATATATATATATATATATAGTATATATATAAATATATATTATTATACTAATATATAAATATATTACATATATATATATATATATATATATATATATATATATATATATATATATATATATATATATATATATATATATATATATATATATGGTGTGTGAGCGTGTCTTATGCATATAGTTATTTTTTCTATCCTTTTAACGAGCAGTATCCTTTTATGAGATTGTAATTGCTCAAGATGGCGTGCCCTTTCATCGTTCATTTTAAAATATTTTGTCAAGGTCACCGGGTTTGGCATTTGGATGGGCAATTGGTTTGCTACCTCTCTTTCTCCATTTTCCTTTTTCCTTTCAGTGCCTCGTGCAATGTTTTGTACATTACCTGGCACCCGTTATTGAAGCTGAGTGCCCTGGTAAGCCCGAAGTCACGATCACTTTATTGTGTTAATGAAAAGAAAGAATTTTGTTTATTCTTTTCTGTGTGCCGACCTTTTATTTATATAAAAAAGGTTTGCAAAATAACTTTCTTATTGCAGGAGTATTCTTTCTCGAAAAGTAGAGATGAGAAAGAATGGTATTTAAACAATATATAGTCGCCTTTTGGATATTGGTAGGCATTTCATATTCAATTTTGGAGAAAACAATTTGAAAGAAAGACATGCCTCTCTCGTATAAAAACTTTATTTCATACTTGTAAAGTTCTTGAAACCTGTCAACAATAGAACGCTCCTGAAGAACCCTTCTTTTCAAAAATTGCCATTCTCTCTGATCCCGAAATTCCGACTTGTGATATTTGGTTTATATTAAGGAACATGTTGAGATCTCATTGGTCATTAAATTTATTTAATATTATCATTGGTGTCTTTAAAATCATTTTTTTAAACTAAAAGTTCTGTTTGTTGTGAATATAGTTTTCAGAAACGTTTTCTGCTCGTTTTGTACTTAATGTTAGCAAAGTTTGGTCAGTTCTTTTGTCGGATCTACTTATGGAACGTTGGAGCATGCATTTTCACTTTAGTATACACTTAGCTACTGCTGAATGAAAAAATGTGTAAAAGATCGTGTTTCAGTCTTGTGGATGACCAGTTTATAAATAGTTGATACCTATTTATGTGAATGTTTGTCGAAGTATCAACATTTAAGATCTTTATTTCAAGCAGAACATAGCGTTTTTAGAAGTTGCCTACCTAGCAGCCTGACTACTTTTCTCCGTTTCCTTTAATTACTCTGAAATATAAGCTAACCGGACAAAATATTAGTCACTTGTAACCATAGTAAGGGCCTCTTGCACGCCATTTTGCTCCATATGTTCATGTCATGGTTCCCTGTGTAATACTTCTTTCTGAAATGGTTGGTGAAGGACCAGAATTGACGTTTTGTAGCAATTCCTGCCTGGAAGCAAATCGATTTGCAATTCCAAGCCTGGAGATTCTACGACGGTCCCTGTTTGTCAACACTTCTTTCGTCCTCAATTCTGGCGAGAGTTTTTCGTATTTTGGGAGTTCTGCCATTACTTGTAAATCCGGATGACCGTACTCGTTAAAACACTTCATTCACATGATAACCTTTGGCGGGGCCAAATGCAATCACACCTTTTGACATTCCAGGACATCGCTTTTCAGGCTCATTTTAAGTAGAGCTGATTTGCAATCTACATATCTCCACGCCGTCCGCAACACAAATAAAGTCTAACTAACGTTTCGACGTAAAATAAGCTACGCCTCTCGTCTGCCTAAGGTTTCTACACCCTTTAGATGTTAAATTATGTTTTTTCTCCCTAGGTGACTAATTTCTTGTCCGGTGAGCTTACCTTCCATCTCTTTAATTTTTTTACTCCACTACTTTGGGAAGGAGTGATTCTACAATTTTGAGAATAAACAAAAATTAAGTCATTCTTTTTCGTTTCTTTTAAAAAATTGGGTGATTATTTCCATGGCTTCCTCTGGTGTTGCAGCCATGATTCTCATACAGCTATGGCAAAAATTACAGACGGAGGAAAAATTCGCCCCAGGAATATTCGTATGAACAAAATGGTATAAAAATGTCTTTTAAGAGCATCTTCTACGAACAATCCTATAATAGAAAGAGCCTGCTTAACCCTTATAATTAAAACAACCATTTTATCAGATCCCATATTCACAACTGTGATATGTGGTCATTTTGTGGTGATCCATGCAGTTTTCTGCATGGTAGAGAGCCAGGTGACGTCAAACATACTTTACAAAGTGGCTTACTCACCTCCAACACATATATGGCTCCCTGGACTGGAGAGTCCCTAGATCTTAATCCGATCAAAAATCTGTTGGTGATCCCCTAAAATACCAGTCTAGAAGCAAAAATACGAGGGGCGGTCAAGAAGTTTTGCAATTCAGGTATAAGGAAACAAGATATGAGGAAAGGTGTTTTATTATTTTTCAATATAACTACCCTCGACTTCAATGCACTTGCGCCACTTGTCCCTGAGGCTTCAAATTCCCAACAACCAGAAATCTCCCGACTGCTGTTCAATCCACTTCTTGACGGCGAGCTGGACATCTTCATCATCCCCAACCCGGCATCCACGCAGTGCAGGTTTGAGCTGGTGGAATAAAAAGTAGTCGCTAGGGGCCAGATCTGGACTTTAGGGGGGATGATTGAGCTCCTTGAATTCGCATTCGCGCAGGGCAGCCTGTGCAACTCTGGCTGGCCTTGCGGACTTTGACGACGTTGAAGTCGATCATGGGGCGTGAGGTTTCTAGGGACCCAGCAGGCAGAGACCTTGGTCTTGGCCAAATTGTCGTGGATGATGTTGATAACACTTCCATGCGATATTCCAAGTTCTCGCTCGATTTCTTCGACCTTTACCCGTCGATTTTTGAGGATCGTCCTCTTCACACGGGCCACATTGTCCTCGTTGGTCACGTCTAACGGGCGTCCTGGACAGGGGTCATCTTCAAGTGACTCACGACCATGGCGGAACTCCCTATTCCAGTGAGCAATGGTTGCATAGGAAGGGGCGGTGTCGGTGTACACTGCAACTATGCGTTCATCGATCTCTTTTGCATTCTTGCCTTCCTTGGTCAAAGATTTGAGTGACGATCTCCGATCAGCTACTGCTTCTTAAATAGATGAGGCAGGAGCGTGCGGCTGCCGGTCCTAACTTGTGATAACTTGTCCTAAAACTCTCACAAACAGCCATCCCCCTTCATCTGTTTTGCCGAACCGATTTGCGAAACTTATTGACAAAATTATGACAACTCCTGAAACTTATTAAGCCATGCATAGAGAGCCATTGTTTATTGTTCAATCCCCAAGGTAAAATCCAACCAAAACTAATTGTAGAAGTCAATGAAACTTATACATAGGTATCATCTTGATTGTTTTGTAAGAAGTCCCAGGAACTTGCAAATGGTGTAGTTGAATAATTTAAAGATCAATCACAAAATTGATCTTCACCAATACTGTAGTTGTACCATGGTGGATAAGAAGATGACATGTTCTTGTTAAGCTTATTCAGTTATTGGTAATTGACTATTTAAATCTGCTTTATTTCTTTTTATATGGTCATGTCCCCGGCGTTAGTTGACGGACGAGTTCCTTAAAATAAAAATGAAATCTTTGCATTATTCCTCGCATTATCTGTTGCATTGTTAAGAGACGTAATAATTTGGGTATAACATTTTCACTTAAGAGTATTATATTAATCAGAGAAGATTTAATGATGAGATAAGTAGAGCGCTAATTTATACTTTGTTATATTTTATATGTCATTTTAGTGCGATAATTCTTCACATATCGTGTTCTCGCTTCAAGGCTCCCTGTTGTCTCTAAGCGAAAGCCAGCTCCAAGACCACATTTAGTCGAGGAATAACTTGAACACCCTGCTCAAATAAAAAAGGAATTCTTTTATTTGAGTAGAGGAATAACTTAAAATTAAAGGCCCTTCCCCCCCGTAACTGAATTCTTTTTGCTTATATAAAAAAGAGAAATATTGAGGCATCGCTGGCATCATATCTTTAAAATCAGGTAAATGAATTGGTAAATTTGGGTTAGGTGAGAATAGGTGGGAGGTATATGACTCCAGTAGGCAAAGCATGAGACGAATTAGTGGTCAGTCTAACCAAGAGATTTGCTCAAATAGCCTGAAAATATTTCCAACGCATAAAAGCCAATTGGTAAAGTATAATAAATAGAAAGGAATATTTTCCAACAGTAGGAATAAAGGAAAGAATGTGATCAGATAAAAAGGAAATAACATGTGAATGGATAAAATAGGTATGTATTAGAATAAACAGTAATTATACCATTATGTCACTAAAACGGCAATAAAAAGGAGAATATGAAACATATTTTTAAACAGAGCATCGCAAGTATTCCTGTACCCCTAATATAGAATATATTTGTTGCAATATTAATTTAATTTCATTCCATTCATAAATCCTTAAACGCCGGTCTGTTTTGAAAGAAAACGTTCAAGTTAGATTGAATTATTATTATTATTTCCAAGTTGTTGGAAAAGCAAATATAATAATAGTTCCTTATAATGAAATGAAAATAATTGAATACAAAATAATGTAAAGAATAAAAATATTAAAAGAGAGAAAGAGAAAAAAAAGAGAGATAGAGGTAAATCGCTACAAAGTTGAAAGATTGCCTAAGGGCTAATGACCGCGGCAATTTAGCTTACTTGCCTTTGGACATGTTCCATTTGGGTAACAGCATATGCGGATTTTCTGAACATGCCCGCTGAAATTGCAAAACGCTACGCCATACTTGTGGCTCTCCGCGCCTAGAGTAACATGAAAGAGATTGTGATTTTTTTTAACTACCAGAAGAACCTCGTTTACATAGTGAAAAGGAAGTAAGACTAGCCTAAAAATTAGGACGAATTACCGCCGAACAACAGTGGCACAAGCATTGGTGTGATACCACCAGAAATGAGAAATTCGTCCCCTGTGTCAGAAATAAAACATGCAAAGACATTGGGCAACCATCTACACAGGAATGCACCGGACCTAGGTGACCACTCGTATGTGCTGAAGGGCGCCAGCTTCTTACGCATGCTACTAAGGAAAGCCTTAAAGTAAAGGCACCGGTATTCATCAACAAATTCAAGCACACTGGCGCCAGCTTTCTTCGTTTCTTCTTCGACGAGAAATTTTCGCACAGGACAGGAAAGGGAACCCAGAGAATGATCGATAGCTGTGCGAAGACCCATCGGGAGTGTCAACGGTCATGCAGAGAAAATTCCCGCCTCTTTGATGGTTCTGGGCGTGGTCAGCAGCCAAGGCCACGTTATGCACCCTACATCTCATCCAGCGCCTCAAAGTCAATGCTGGCGTTTACATTGGGCTAAGTAGCCGCGGGAAGGATTACAGTTTTCCAGTATGACTCCGTTTAGGCACACAACGCAAGGAACACACAGACATGGTTCTTCCACAATCTTCCGCACCACTGCCCCCCCCCACCTCCACCCCGCCTTGTGGCCACCCAGCTTTGTCTACTGCGACCCTCTTTATTATTTCATGTGAAGTGTTGTTGGGAAGGATGTCAAAAGGCTTCTCGCAACATTTTGGGATCTCTGAGGGGTGATATTGTGGAAGTAATGTGATCCATTAACAAAGACTCCCTAACCAATAAATGAAACCAGTTCAGGGATCGCCTGGCAAACGTCATGAAGGCAGATTGTGGTTATTTTACACACACACACACACACACACACACACACACATAAATATATATATATATATATATATATATATATATATATATATATATATATAAATAAAAAATATATATATATATATATATATATATATATATATATATATATATATATATATATATATTTTATTAAAATCGTTACATTGGTAAATTATTTGGCCACTCGGAAAATCAATTGCTCTACGAATATCCTCCTTATGTTCATAAATACGTTTATTTAATGATCTCCTGCTCTCTCCCACATAGAAGGAGGGGCAGTTTGGAGTTTTACATGGGATCAGGTAAATGCTTGTATCTATATTAGGCGATTCAGGTTTAGTGGACCCAAATTATTTTTTAATAGTTGATGGTTATTTGAAGGTAGTTAAGTTGGGAGATACTAAGGGGTTTAATCCTTTGAGTAAGGAGGAATATGGAAGAGTTAAGCAATTCTTTTTACATAGAGGATTTTTCTTTTGAGAACGGTAGAATATTGTACTAGCTTTAGATAAGCTTTCATCTATATGGTAGAGGGGGTATTTTAATTTAATGAACAAGCATGTAATAATGGTGATCTCATCTTGTGAGAAACAGGGGTCACAAATTCGGAGAGCTCTTAAAAATATAGATATTGCGATATATATTTTTTATATTTAGATCATAACATGAAAAAGATGTATATAGGAATTGGAATTTGTAGGTTTGTGATATATAGTAAAAGACGATTTATCATTAATTCTTAGGACTTTAACGTCCTGGAAAGGAAGATAATTGTCCTTTTCCCATTCAACCTTAAATTTTATGGTGGAGTGGAGGTTATTCAACTTTGTCAAAAAATTATCAAAGAAGTCTAGTTCAGATAATGGCCATGTGGAAGTCACATAATCTACGTATCTATACCAGACCAAGTTTTGGGGTTTGATAGTGGTGAGGGTAGAGGTTTACAAGTGTTTCATGAACAAGTTGCAAAGAATGGAGGATAACGGGTTCTCCATACTAAGGCATATTTTTGTCAGGCATATTTTTCCGACAAAAATATGGCCTTAGTATGAGGAACCCGTTATCTCCCATTCTTTGCCACTTGTTTATTGAATACTTCGAAATCCTTTCGGTCCACTAAACCTGAATCGCCTAAAATAGATTCCAACATTTTAATTTTCGAATTGGGAAGTTCTTTATGATCTCTTTAACTTTAACGGATATGGTATATTCTCTTTCAATAGAAAGAATCCATAACTTCGAATCTATGATTGCTCATAGTTGAGCGAAGATAATTATTTATTAATTACAAATTATAAAAACTACCTTTGCAGCTAGCCACGTTGACAGATTTTGTTAAATATACTTTCAGTAATATCACCAAGTTTGGCCTCGAATTTTGAAAAACTTATTTGATGCTGAACCTCCTTAGTAGTTCAAAATTCCCTCTCTCCAATTTTTCTCTTAAGAAAATTCAAGAAAACTCTCTAGTCTCTTACACTCGATCTTAAATTCTGCCATATGGACGTCTTTCTCCTTTTCAAATTAAAATTCGAATTATTTAATTAGAATTAGTAGGATGAGGAAATCACACTTAGGTCGAGAAAATGCAGTAGCTCAAATCGGTATTTTATTTATTGAGTCACACTATCGATTAAAGCAAATAAATTTCTTTTAATTTCCGCGTCAAAGGAATTCCAGCGGCCTCTACCTGCCATTCTTTTCTTCTTTCTAACTCGACGCTCTGTCTCAAACCTAAGGTCACCACAAACTTTCTTTGCACACGTGAATGAATTTTTAATCAACTCTTCTCTGTTATTAGCCAAAAATATTTTTTAACAACACCTATATCTGTCTTCTTTTACTCCATCCTTTTTCAATCACTCTTTTTACACCGTGACCGGTGACTTTGATTAGCACATCACAGCGATGAATGGAAGAGGAAAAGAATGTAAACAATAAGTCTGCAGTTTCGCCCAAACTAAGTAAATTTACATTAGCAGCTGCATGGACACCTGCTAAATTAGAGAATGGTTTGAACATGGAACGAATACAGCTTTTGGATTAACACCCTTTATGCCCATTGGAACACCATTGTGCTTGCCAGAAATCACATCTGAATTTTTGTGAACCTGTCCTCTACAATTACAATATCAATTCTCTGTTCGTTAACTTTCTGTCAAGTCCTATTTTAAATATACTGAGCCTTCTTCCCTTTCGTTTTAATTAAATCAACCAACGATTTCACCAAATTCACATTGGACCCTTCAATCAAAACATAGCGAAGTAATGGACTGGTTTGGTCCGTGTGAGATAAATCTTGTGTGGTATCAAATATCATGGTAAAATATTTTGCCGATTTAACTTGAGAAACTATTTTCTTTTTCACATTGTCTCCAAGAACACTTATTACCTATTTTCAATATTTGGCCATAGATTGGATACGAAGGAGATGTTCTTTCAACACCGGTTCATATTTAAAAAGAAATTATACTAGCTCCAAAATATTCCCTGTGTTTTTTTAATCATTACATTCAGTGTTGTCTTGGTCTTGTATTCCTCCATGATGACCTCTTAAGGCCAAATTTTGTTTTACCAGAAATCTGACTTTCAGTTCTTTCCATTGTGTGGAAGCAATGCTAAAATTAACTCGATTCATGCACTTCGACTTTGGGATCTAACCTCAAATAACTGCTACACCAATTATAAGAAACGAAACTTGATTTTCTCCTTTGTACAAATAACCCCCATTAAAAGCAGTGCAATTTTTCCTTAGAATGAAAATCATCCATGTCCTAAGTTTAGACAAACAGTTACGAGACATTTCTTATCTCTCTTTCACATTTTTTTAACACAGGGAATTATTTTTCGTCACAATAAACTCAGAAAAATCACTATTCAGATGCTGAACTATGGAGTTACCTTGTTATACTAAGATTATATGTGTATCATTGTTAATGGTTTCTGCCCAGAAACCTGCATCTGTCAAGTCCACCTGCTCAAATTCGGTTTTGTCACATCTGATTGTGTCGTTTTAAGGAGGCTCATATCGATCCCTATCGTTTGATGTAAGGGATGAAAGATTTGAATTCTATCCCTCTTCATCCTAATTATACTTATGGTTACTTTGATTTTGAGGATTTTACTAGGCCTTACTTTCCACTTGATGTATGTCTTATATCGATTAATATCTTTCAGTTCCACGGGTGGTGTGATTCAGAGCATCGGTACTTCGTGATGGAATTTAATTTTGATTTTAACCTCGAGTTGCGTACTGCAACAAATAGCCTTCATTCTACTTCAATAATTATTCATCTTTTTCTTTCTTTCTTTTCCGATATGCAGCTCCAATTTCTCTAGGTCGTATTCGCTTCATCCGTGTGTAGAAATTAAAGTTTTTAATTGTATTTTCTTTTCAAAAAGCATAATACTGTTTATTAGATTTCAAGATCAAACATCACAAAAGCAATCTAAAAAATGACTATGCTGCTTAAAGATGGGGTTGGAACAATCATCACAGTAAGTTTCTCAAATGCTAGGCCAGATAGGAACCGGAAGTGGGCTCATTTGATAATCGTCCATTTAATGTACATGCATACTGAACTGATTTCACAATAATTTAGTCAAAACGGACCACCAACATTATTTTTTTTTTTGCATATTATTACTATGTTAGATATATTTTTTAACTCATTACACGTGGATACTATGATAATAATGATTGGCCAACATGATAATTGCGCTGTCAAAGTGCATGAAAATTCTGTTAACCGCTGAGCAAGTTCCAGAGTTGGTTGGGAAAAATCTATTGACCCTTTTACCCAGTTTTTTCCGGGTAAAACTGGGTAAAACTGGGAAAAACAGGGAAAAACATACAAACATAAAATTTCATGTAAGTATAATATAAGATCACAGAATCAGCCTTAGTGGTCGTTGTTATATAGTGTTATCAACTTAAATTTTTAGCAATATTTAGTCCAAAATTTTGAGATTTTACATTTTTTTTGTTTTACCTCAGCTATTAATGTTGTATATTTTTATATTTTACTTTAGAATATTTAAAATGATAAAATATACAGATTTACAGAGAAATCATGGTGTTCTTGGTGGACGGCCAAAGAACCCATTGTGGTCTGAATATGAAGATATTTCTAGCAATAAAGTTTGTTGAAAAAAATGTTTAAGAATAGTAACAAAAAAAATTGATCGAGTAAAATACCATCATAAAAAGTGTTCAGTAAACACTTCAGCCCCATTTGTAAACGCCGAAGCTATTAATCTTAACCAAGAAATTAATATAAGCAGCATTACTTCCATGGATTGTCAATAGGATAATAACTGCACCACCGACGATATAAATGTAACAAATGAAAGCAATGATCAAACAAGTTCTACGAGAGAAATTGAAAACTCACAACCAGTTTCAACAGCATCACTCTCAGAAACGTCTGACTCTGATATACTGGCTTAAATCAACAACTCACAGATTAGTTTAACTCCAGTGAAAGTTTGTACTAATTGTGATGTAATTTCAAGGCAAAAAGTTATTAAAAATATAAGGCACAAAGGAACTATTAATCATATTGACAAATTTATTCAGCCAACAAGTGATGAGAATTTAAAGTGATTTAACGGAAGTGGGATCAATTTTTCTACAAGGTAAGTTTCCAAATTAAACATGATTGAGAATAGGGTAAATTATGTATTTTATTATCAATATTTTAGATTATCTGGAGCTGCATTAAATATCACTAATAGAGCTCCTATTATAAGTTTCGATTTATAGTTCAATTAGAAATTTGGTTTGCTTAAAAGATCGCCAAATATATCTATACATTAGATTTTGTGGGAAAAATAGAGTGAAATTCATTATTTTTGTTTACTTCTAGAATCGTATTCCTTTTCGAGTTGCTGATGATGATACATTCTAAAATGCATTCGAAGAAACAAGATGTTGGCTGAAGAACAGACGAGTGCTAACTAGGAGGCAGCTTGCTGGTCCACCGCTAGATGAAGCTTATAGAGAAGTAAATACAGAAATGAAGATACTATTTAAAAACAAAATGTGTGTTATTTCACAAGATGAGTGGTCTAATATTCACAATGATCCAATTATTGCCAGTACTATACATTGTGAAGGAAAATCATATCCACTTGATTGTGTCTGTGCAAGATGTCAGAGCAAAACTGCAGACTATTGTTTTGAACTAGCAAAGGACAGCATTTTAAAAGCAGAGACTGAGTATGGAGCAATTGTTGTTGGATTTGTGTCAGATAATGAAGCAAAAATGAAACTCCTTCGTAAGGTTAGTATTTCCTAAACAAAGCTAAAATAATTTTCTTTGAAATAGTTATTTATTCAAAACAACTATCATATATGTAGGTATAAGTTATTATGATTTCATTTATTTATAGATGTAAATATACTTATGTAATTGCAGATACTTGTTGACTGGAGGCAGACTATAATAGCATATGGTTGTAGCACACATTATTTGAATCTTGTGGAGAGCGTAGCAACTCCAACACCAGTTTTGTCTGCCATATAGGATGTTCAGAGGCACTTCCGTGAGCGCCACCAGCCAGCAGGTTGGGTGAAGGAATTGAGTGGGGTCTTACCACAACTTCACAATAATACAAGGTATATTCATAATTCTAATTCCTAATTAAAAATTTAATCAAGTTGGAAAAATATTTTTTATTCCCAGCATGTACATTTTCATGTTAACATATTCTTGATATTACCTCTTAATTTTCAAAATGTTTAGCATGTTGAAAGATAACATTAGTTGCACTTTTAGAAAGTATTGTAACTTCTGGTTGCTTAAAAAAATTATTACATCATCTAAATCTTTGAATAGTTGAATGATCGCATGGGATTACAATAAATTTAATTTCATTGCAGATGGTCCAGTCAAAGAGCATGCTTAGAAAGATTTGTGAAAAATCATCCGAAGTATGTAGAAATACGAGACAAGAGAAGCTCATAAAATGTGTACAAATATCATCAATCATATTGACAACCGGTTTCTACTTGTGGAAGCAAGAAACCTGCAGATGCAGCTTAAAACAATTTCTATTGCTATGGATTTCTTCCAAGTGAGTTTCTAAAAAAATACAGTAATTACCAATAGAAAAAGTCAATGCTATAATAAATATCATGCAAAGCATTTTCTTTAATAATATTAAATTCAATTTCAAGAGATTAAAATAATTTTTTAAATATTAAAGTAATATAAAACTAAATAAAATGCAAATAAATGTGTTTAATAACAATTAATATAGGTAATATTTATTATATCTTCTAGATCAATAACATTCAAATACATTACTAATTATATTTTATTGACCAGATGATCACAACAACCTATCAAACTGTGTTACCGCTTGGCTTAATCTCATCGCAGATAGCAAAATCTTACATCAATGAAGTAATAAGGACCGAAATAAAGAGAAGGTTAAATGAAGTTGTAATTCCACAACACTTCATTGCTTATATAATTTATCGCCGAAGACGATATGCCATTGAAAAAAATGAAAAATGGATTCCTTTAACGGACGATCAAGAAGATATTGCATGTAACTATGTTGATCATTTGGATGAAAATTTAATGGTTGTCCTGACAACATATGAGACAGAAGACATCACAATATTTCCAAAAATTGCTTTCCAGAAATCTATGAGCAAATTATTACCTCAAAAATATTGGCAGTATATGATAAAAGTGTCTTCATTAGATCTAGTTAAAACGTTCTGCTCCCTGATGTTATCTATTTCATCGTGTCCACCTTCTAGTGCTGGGATTGAGAGGTTGTTCGGCACAGCAGGCCTTATTCATACAAAGCTAAGAAACAGATTCAACAATGAACGTGTTGCTAAGCTTATTCACGTATACAGGCACTTTGGATGGAAGGAACCAAAAGATAATGAAGACAATAATAACATCATAAGTTAAAGCACATGTCAATCAACTTCTAGATATTCAGAGGATGACCTTAATGAATTCATGGATTTCTGATAATCAGAATTATGTGTATCTTTGTTTGTTGGGGGCATCGTATAATTTTTCCAACTAGTAATGAAAACCTATGTTACGCCAACTAATATATTATCATAATTATTATTATTATGAATCTACGGGTATATAGTCTATCTGTTCTAATATAGTAAATATATCAAACGTAAGTGTAAACATTTATCAGTAATCAATTAAAAGTTAAATTCTTCCTTTTTTATCCTTCTTACTAGTTTTTCACACAAAAAAATCAGTTTTACCCAGTTTATCCCAGGGAAAAGCTTACCCTTTTACCCGGTTTTCCCAGAGTTTTTCCGGAGCAAAACAAAAGTGGGAAAAACTTACCTTGCCAGCCCTGTGAGCAACGCGTTAAACACTAGTCACATGCATCTGTTTAAACCAAAGTTTGCAAGCGGAACGGTGATTATCGTCTGTGGCACAATTTATAAGAACGAAAAATATGATTTAATGATCGTGCGTACAAAAACATCTCAACATCAATGTTCCTAAAACATTTACTCGGGATCATTAGGATTGCTAACAGATGAATGAAAATGTTGCTGAAAAACAAATAAAATTCAACAGGCACGAAAAGATAACGCATAAATCAGCCTTTCTAACGCAAACGAAAATGTGATAGGGAAATTCTTGACGCATCGTGTATTACTCAAGGTAAGGAGAAGCAAAGATCTGAGGATTCAAATCTAGTGCAAGCGACGATAACTCCATTTTAGTGCTGCAAGGATTTACTTCATCACCACAGAAACCATTTAATCAACATGCCCATGAGCCAGGGATTATCAAATTAGGTGTTCACCCGATTTTAAAGTTATCACAATGGAAAAGCAACATTCTCTGTCTGTTGCGCGCCATGACTGAAAATGACGTTGATCACAGAATCGAATTTTGTGAATGGTTTCAATCAAATGAAGTTGAAGACGTACAGTTCGTCAACAAAATTGTGTGGTTCGAGAATGCTGCCTTGAAGCTGAAAACACAGTAAATCGCCACAACTGCAGGTATTGGCCATTTGATAAGCTAACAGAAAAAAATAGTATGGTGTGGTTTATCACCTACGAATTTGGTTGGACAATTTTTCTTTTAAAAGACAATTACCGGTTACGCATATCTTGACATGATACGAACAGAAATTATACTTGAAGTTCGGACGCTGTGTGGAAACAACGATATTTCTTCTCAACAAATGGAGTCCCACCTTCTTTACATATAATTGTGATGTCAAAAGATACTTCAATGAAAAGTTGCCTAACAGTTGGATAGGAAAAATAAGAAGCATTTACAATCCTCCACGTTTATCAAGCATGAGTCTACTTGATTATTAGTCGCCTGCAACTCTATATCTTACTATGTGGGTGGGTTGGTCGGTGCCCGTTTTGCTTTTATTGTTTGTTTTGATAATAACATTGTAACTATTCGGCCGATTCTAACGAAATTTGAAACTCTTATGTTGTTTTCCATTTTCTTTCAAATGATATAGTTGCCAAGGTTCCTAAGGTTAGCCAGGGAATTATTTTGTTTTGGCAATAACATCATAACTCTTCTGGCGATTCTAACGAAAATTGAAATCCTTATATTGTTTTAGATTTTCTTTCAAATAATACAATTGGAAATGTCCTCCCAAGGTTAGCCGCGGAATTATTTGGCAATAACATCATAACTCTTTGGGCGATTCTAACGAAAATTGAAATCCTTAGATTGTTTTAGATTCTCTTTCAAATAATATAATTGGAAATGTCCTCCCAAGGTTAGCCACGGAATTATTTGACAATAACATCATAACTATTCTTCCGATTCTAACGAAATTTGAAATCCTTATGTTGCCTTACAAGGTTCTTCTAAGGTTAGCCCAGGAATTATTTTGTTTTAGCAATAACATCATAACTATTCTGGCGATTCTAACAAAATTTGAAACCATTATATTGTTTTACATTCTCCTTCGAATTATTTAATTGTCAAGGTTCCCCCAAAGTTAGTTCTGGAATTTTTGAAATTTTGAAGGTCGTAAGGTCATAAATCAAAATAAGTGAGAGCACGCGACTTTTGTTCAGCATACCTTGTTACTTGTGAGGCTAAATGAAAGATGCAGTTTATGGAGTAAGGCCTACATACAACGCTCGTTGTATGTTATTTGACAATAACATCATAACTATTCTTCCGATTCTAACGAAATTTGAAATCCTTATGTTGCCTTACAAGGTTCTTCTAAGGTTAGCCCAGGAATTATTTTGTTTTAGCAATAACATCATAACTATTCTGGCGATTCTAACAAAATTTGAAACCATTATATTGTTTTACATTCTCCTTCGAATTATTTAATTGTCAAGGTTCCCCCAAAGTTAGTTCTGGAATTTTTGAAATTTTGAAGGTCGTAAGGTCATAAATCAAAATAAGTGAGAGCACGCGACTTTTGTTCAGCATACCTTGTTACTTGTGAGGCTAAATGAAAGATGCAGTTTATGGAGTAAGGCCTACATACAACGCTCGTAGACCTGAAACAGGCAATTAAGGAAAAGTGCGCGACCATCTCAGCATCGAACATTAGCTAATATCTGAAAAGCAGTTAGATGAATCATATAGAAGTGCATGTATGCCACTGGAGAATACTTTAAGCACATGACGTACTAAATAAAATTCATATACAAATAACTCAAAATAAGATTTTAATCAGTTAGATCATTAATTTACCTTCCATTGCTATAAATTGCTAAACGATGAATTGAGACTTCGTCCGTTCAAAAGAGATAAAGACACCTGCTTTCAACCCCACCATAAAGAAAAGGGTCGAAAGAAAAGGACTATTTCTCCAGCTGCTGCTTGATGAGTCGCTGCCTCCATTCTTTGGATGGATGAGAAGTTGCTCACTGTCCAGGCCACCAACAGCACACATAATTATCGTGCTCGGCCACAAATTCTAAATGAGATTCCAGCTGAACAGCGGACATCTTTCAGGAGACAGAAACCAATATCGGTTATGGTGTGGGCGGACGTAGCATCAACGTGCCCCTAAAATCCTCTCATGTTCAATGAAGAGGTGTTTACGATCAATTAACATATTTAGTTACATAGATACAGGGAGCTAGTAGTCCTCTTTTGAACCTTGTCTCGACGATGCTCACTCACGCGACATTCAATCCACAGCAGGGCTCCGTATTTAAATAATGTTATTATTCGTAAAATAACTGTCAATTTTGTTTTTAAAACTATTCACACTACTAGCATTTAAAACCTCCGCGGGGAGTGCGTTCCATTTATCGATGGTTTTGAAGGTGAAATTTTGTTTAGCTATGTTCGTTTGAAAGCCCCGTCGTCCTTTTAGTTTAAAACCATTTTTACGTGGGATACCATGGTCGTACTTACAAAAATACTCATAATTTACGTTTTCAAATTTATTTACAACTTTGAAAACTTCGATGAGCTTACCTCGCAATCGGCTAGTTTAGAGAGTCGGTAGTTTTAATATATTTAATCTTTCGATATACGACTTATTTCTAATCGAGGGAATTAGTTTAGTTGCCCATCGTTGAATTCTTTCCATTTTAGTGATGTTTACATGTGTATAAGGGGACTACAATTGCATCGCGTATTCCAGCTGTGGTCTTCCTAAACTTTTATATAGAGATATGATTATTTCTGAGTGTTTGTACTGAAAACTTCTCGCAATATATCCAAGCATTCGGTTCGCCTTCGTCACACAGTTTGTTAAACTTAAGATCCATTGAAACCCGGATCCCTAAATCTTTTTCCTCATCCACGGAGATAAGATTTTTACCACCCATTTCATAGTTCAAAACTACACTTGTCTAAATTGAATTTCATGTTTCATTTATTAGACCATTCGAAGATTTTATCTGGATCCCGCTGAATTAATTTGCTAACGTTTTAATTTAAAATTTGACCCCAATTTTTGTGTCGTGCGCAAATTTGGATAATTTACCACGTAGGCCAGTATCCATACCGTTTACATGAATAAGGAACAACAATGGGCCCAACACAGACCCCTGGGGCACGCCACTAGTTATATTTTGCTACTCCGAAAATTTTACGTTTAAAACTATTCTCTGCCTACGATTAATTAGCAACGACTCTATCCATTGTAGAAGGTTTCCCCTAATTTATTTGGAGATAATGAACGATAAAGACATCCTTTGGGTGGGTGGTACCATATGAAATGCTGGTGTAACTCCTCAGGAAGATGGTGCATCCTCACACAACAAAAAAGGTTCAAGACTGGTGCCAGAGAAATTTGAATGGATTTTTGTCAAAGAAACATTGTCCCCCCCCAGTTCACGAGATTTGAACCCCATGGACTGTGGTGTGTGAAAGATGCTTGAACAGAAAGCCTGTACAAAATCTCATCAAGCGTCGAAGTTCAGAAGCACAAAATAGAAAAATATCGAGAGAGAATATCAGCTGAAACCATGCGCGCCGCTTGCGCTCAGATCCTACTGAGAATTCATCGTGTCGTTGACGCAAAAGACGGTCACATTGAATATTAATTAGATCATTTTACAGCTGATTTTTTCTTTCATTTTAATCTGAGAATTATACATTAGAACATTGTATTCCTAAAATAATTAAATAAATATCAGACTTTAGTTCGTGTTTACACACACACACTATATATATATATATATATATAATATATTAGAATGCATCTCCATTAACGCGTTCCCAAATTTCAACCTAAGCCTTCATGCTAGACCCCATTATCACTACATATATAAAATCTCAAATAAAGTTGTTTCAGGAATTTGTACCCCCTAATTAAGGTTCAGAGGTGGGTAGTCTAATCTCACCTTCCACTATTTAAGGCAATGTATGTCCAGCCTCTTATTCATTCCATGCAAAGGTCTTTAAAAATAAGACAAAATCGCTCGGAATCGTTTTTCACTTTTCCTTCGTGGGTGTATTTGCATATACATACATATATATATATATATATATATATATATATATATATATATATATATATATATATATATATATATATATATATATATATATATATATATATATATATATATATATATATATATATATATATATATATATATATATATATATATATATATATATATATATATCTTATTGAAGCCGAATGAGAGTTTAGCGTTAATCATTTTCTTTTCAGATCTCTCGATTTATCGTATATTTTGGTTTTGGTCGTGAGTTAACCCATGGATAAGTTCGCCAAATTTCATCAGAAAAATAATAATGAACGAGGGCAGGAAACTAATTTACTGAGCAAAACAAATAAATTTATTGGACCAAAACCGTGGAAGAGGATTGGGGCCCTCACCACACGTACTTCACCCAAGAAATAACCATGGAGCGCAACCTAAAAAGAGCTATAAGAAACAACGTTAATGAGAGCTATGTGAATGCAGATGCTATCACGTCCGGTCTGGACGAGTATGTGTGCCAGGTACTACCCGTCCGATATCAAGCTACTGTTCGCACTAATCATAAGCTTATAATTGGAATTTGAAATGTCAAGACTCTATACCAGGCGGGAAATTTCGTTAATTTGAAACGGGAAATAAAGAAAATAAAAATAGACATTATTGAAGGGAATGAAGTGAAGTGGACTGGAGTGGGTGTTAATAAAGTTCAAGATTATGAATTCATTTATCGTGGTAGTGAAGAACATCAGAGAGGAGTGGGAGTAATGATGAGAAGGAAAGTGGCCAAATGTGCGATATGATATTGGGCTGCCTCAGAAAGATCCGGGAAAACCACTGAATATAAATATCATACAGGTATATGCACTTACTAAGACCACCCTGATGAGGAAGTTGAAGATTTTTAGGAAATTCTCACCCAATGCAGACCACATAACATCACAATAATAATGGGTGACTTAAATGCTAAAACGAGGAGCGGTAGACATGATAAAATAGTGGGACTTTTGGCATGAGTGATATAAATGAGAAAGGAAATAGATGGGTGCAGTGGTGCAGTGGAGAGGAACAAATAATTGCAAACACAGTGTCGTAGGTCAGATAGATTTCACTGAACTTCGCTTGCCGCCCTAGACGCAGGGAAAGGAAAGTCCCTTTTAAGTATGGGGGATATTCGAGTGCGTGTATTCCGTTGGCCGACTTAGAAAATAGATCAATGGCTTTTTATGTTGTTGTGGGATTTAAACAAGAGAAACAAAAATAATCTTTATTATTTTGGATTTTATGGAGGAAAGAAGATTATGTGTAAAAATAACCAAGAAAGATATGTAGGGTTGGATAGAGAAATAAAAAGAAGATTTAAACTGAGAAAAGAAGAATGGCTCAATGAGAAATATCAAGAGATAGAACAACTTGCAAGCGTAAATCAGGTACTAATATATGAAAAAGTGAAAGAGATGACAGGGAGAAAGAAACCAACACGAGGATCGGTAATTAAAGACAAACATGGAAATCTGCTGATGGAATTAGACAAAATATTAGAAAGGTGGGAAGAATACACAAGAGAGCTATATTATAAAGAAATAGGAGCCATCTCGGAGGTAGAGGAGCTAGAAGGACCAGCAATATTAAAGAACGAAATAGTAGCAACTATTGCCAAAGTGAAAAGTGATAGAGCTGCAGGTGAAGATCGAGTGGTAATATAAATGGCGAAAGCAGCGGGATATTTGGCTCTGGAAAAAATCACAGAACTGGCTAATAGCATATATGAAAGTGTATATATACCGGAGGCCTTGAGAGAGTCTATTAATAGCCATCCCTAAAAAACTAGGGACTGCAGAATGTGGAAAGCGCAGAACAATAAGCAAAATGAGCCAGATGGGAAAGATAATTTTGGGAGTCTTAGGAAACAGTCGAAAGAGAGGAAAATGTAGCACAAGAACAGTTGGGATTTAGGGCAGGAAAGGGTACAAGTAATGCCATTAATCTACCTAAGAACCATTCTTTAGAGAAAAAGAGAGAGAGAGAGAGATAAAGAGAAAGAGTGAGAGAGAGAGAGAGAGAGAGAAAGAAATGCAGAAAGATGTATATTTGTGTTTTGTCGATTTTGAAGAGGCCTTTTGGCACAGTAAAACATGGAGACTTGGTAAAAATACTTAAAGAAGTTGGAATGGATGGTAAAAATATCAGGTTAATTAAAAATTTATATTATAACCAGGAAGCAGCCATGAAAATAGAAGAAATGAAGTCAAAATGGATAGACATAAGGATTTTTTTTTAAGTATGAGAGCTCATCTGGCGACTGCCTACTTGGGCAAAAGTCGCCGTACTATCGCTAAAGCCTACTAGTAGGCTATATGAAAGATCGTCCACATAGAGCGTAGCGAAAACATCTTTCGGTAGCACCGAGATGGTGCCATTAATGCTCAGGGAAAGAACGTGACACTGAAGACACTTCCCTGCGGGACACTCTCTTCCTGTTCCATTGGGCTGGAGAGGGCTTCCCAAAACCCCCACCCATACGCGGAATCAAAAATCTTGCAAAAATTCAGATATAAAGATTAGGAGGCGTTCCCTCTCTCTTATCATATGGAGAGTCTCCATGATTCCATATCGCCATGCGGTATTATAGGCCTTCTCCAGATCGAAAAACACCGTGGCGTAGTCTTTTCTGTACAGGAAGTCCTCGCAGACGGCATTTTCCAGTCGAGGCAGAGCATCCGACGTGGAGTGGAACTTGCGGAAGCTGTACTGCAGCAGAAGACAGATGGCCTCCGCTGTACACAAAGAAGGATAATCTAACATTTACCGAATTTTCCATCAACTTGCACATGAAGTAGTGACGTAGAATAGGGTCAAGTTAAACCTCTCTGCGTTTCTCAGCTAAGGTCGAACGGCTATGTGCGCGGGAGGTTTATAATACAAGCAGAGTGTGAATTAACTAAATAAAGGTTAGCCAAATAGTACTCGAGGGGGGGGGGCAGAGGGAATTGACGGGGCGGTCAGACGGCGGATACTGACTGGGCAGGGCGGGCGGCAGATACTCCCTTCCAACTATGGCGCCGGAGGATTTATAGTGGGGTCGAATGGGTTTTTTCCCCTCCGTACCAAGGGGACGGTTCCAGGGCTCGACGGTTCCCGCTCTTTTAGCACGATCGCAAGAAGGTTCCTATTTGGCGAAGCGAACTTTGACCGACTCCCACTAGGACCTTTTCAGGCTATCAAGATTGTCGCAGCTTTCTGCGATGGCAGGTTTCAGGCCCACACGGCGTATTCTAATTTCGCTCTTCCATTAGCGCAGCCAAAACGGGTCGCCCAGCTGTCTGTTGTCTCTCTATCCTTTGAAGGGCGCTGCAGCGCGTATATTTCTCTCTCTCTCTCTCTCTCTCTCTCTCTCTCTCTCTCTCTCTCTGATCTCTGACAAGGAGGTTGGAAAGATTGGGCGGAAACCGACCGGAGTAGAGTGATCTTTCCCCGGTTTGCGAAAAGGGATTCGCCAGGAATCTGGGAGAATACTCCATACCCAGATCCTGTTAAACAAATCCAACAGAAAGGACATGCCTTGCTTACCTAGGTGTCGAAGCATGGTATACGGAACATCCCCGGGAATATGAGCGGTGTCTAGCTCGAAGCGAGAGGGGAACGCAACTCAGTCAAAGTATACCTGTGGTTGAAGGGTTAACCGCTTCTGGAGGTAAATTCCAGTTGGTGGCCTTCCGCGACATCACAACGCGTATTGAATGCTGGCGGAGCAACATCCAGGCCCGAGAAAGCAGTTGCAAAAGAGTCCGCCAAGGACGCAAGGGCTGAGATTGCGGTCCCATTCTCCTGAGAAGATGAGGGAGGTCCTGTAAGAACTTTGCCCGATTCCGATGGCCTCTCTTCTACACCCCTGCTAGAGGGGTCTTCGCGTTAAGTGAAGACACGTATGCCAAGAAGAACGGCAGGTGTGCTTCAAAATATACCGGAACCTAGCCTTAGCTCGTCGAATTTAACCGACAGTGAAATCGTTCGTGTGGTGCTTATAGTGCATGTAGGCATAACGCTTTTGTTTGAGGGCCGCCTGACTCGTCTGACTACCACCGGAGCGGTCGGCGTACAAAAGGCCAGACGTTCTAGGAATAGTACTTAGGCCCACGGCGATGAGATTGCCGGAGAAGAACTCAACAGCCTCATCAACTGACTTAAACTCCTCAACTGAGACAGAGAAATCAGTCATTTCCTGAAATGCAGACCACCCCACCCGCGCCAAGCACAACCGGAGCGGACTCTCTGGCGTCAGCTGCTCAAAAAATGATATCTGAATGCGAAAGTGATCACTATCATGGAGATTATTGACTACTTCCCCACCCCAAATCAGGCTGTGAAACCGCAGTGTACATAGATAGATCGGGGTGGGAAAATGAAGTGGTTCTCGAGCAGTGATGTATAAACTCATCCACATTTACGATACCTATCTCCTAATCCTCGATCAGGTCAGTAAGGACCTGACACCTGAGATTAATCGAGTAGTTTCCCCAAAGGGTGCCCACCGTTCAGATCTCCAAGCAAGAGAAAGGGCCTTGGTATCTGTGCCACGACAGGGCAAAACTTCCCTGCGTCCATGTCGGCTGACGGTGGAATGTACGTGGAAATAACAGTATACTTCATATTCAGTTCCAGCTGCACAGCTACTATCAGAAATTAGGTAACTATAGCAAAAATAAGAACGTAGACAACATGCCAGGTTTATATAGCACATCCTCCTGCCCGGCCCCCATCCCTTGGGTGTGAGGTCGCAAAACCCTTATACCCCGGGAGGGTAGGCAGGGGGCACGCGCCCAGCATGGTCTCCTGCAAAGAGATAGCTAATGGGGAACGGGAGAAGAAGAGCCTCCGCAGCCCCTCCCAGTTGTCCCAGAGTCGGCTGAAAATTCCATTTTAAAGGAATATGCTCTCCAGTCCTAGCTCAGAGGAGATGAGGGAGCACTTTTCGAAATGAAGACCAGGAAGGGAATGGCCGTACGCTTCCCAGAGGTAGAACTACGGGCGCTGTTGTTCGGAAGATGCGCTGAAGGCGCTATCGCCTTCGAAGACTTATCAGGGAAGGTTAGACCTGCCATGCGAGTCTTTTCCACCATCCGCCTAGAAACCTCAGGCAGGTTGGGCAGCTTCAGAGGCGGGGTCCCTCCTTTGGATGATCCACCGTCTCCGAGCCAAACAGCCTACCACTTTCGGGGAGCAGCTTTAGGATCCCTGAAAGATGGCCTCACGAACAACTTGAGGAGTGTTGCCTCCACTGAGTCTATCGACTCGGTGGAGGTGCGCGGCCGGTCGGCCTAACGGGACACGGTCATGCTGGGGGAAAGCACTGGTTTTAGCTGGGGTTGGGTGCAAACGCTTTGAGCCAGTTTTACTAGGAAAGCGCCTGGTGTGGGTAGAACCCGCAAAAGGGTTTCGAATGGGCGCGTAAACGACCCTCTTTCATAACATTAAGGCATTGGACGTCTCAGACAGCACTGGGCACGCCAGGACAGGGTCATTAGCCTTGCAAAATAAGAGAGGATCCTGGGCCTGAAGGGCCAGAATTTTCTTCTCAAGGAGATATGCACCACATTGCTTCGGAGAAGCGGGTTGCGGCTCTCCGCAATTGACACACTTGACTACCCACGATTTGGACTTATCGTGTGTATCCTTGGAGCAGCTTACACAGACTTCGGGTAACCCCGACATTGCAGGTCTACAGTAGCAATTCGTATGGCCGAAGCGGTGCCACTAGTAGCATCTCTATGGCAGTGGCACGAATGCCTTCACGCGGTTCCGATACCAATCGACACGCACCAACTAAGGGGGTTTGTCACAGTCGAACATCGGGGTGGGTCTCGAAGCAGCTCCCTGTTTTCTCATGAAACGTTCGATCTTGACCGCTCCATTATCAGCCAGCTCTAAGATGATGCCATCTATGGAGCAGTGCACGAATTCCTTCGCATAAACTATTCCTTTCACGAACTTCATGGTAGAGTGCAGCGTCACACTCACGGCGTGCCATCATGTGTCCAAAGGACACTAACCATGGCTGCTATGGAGGGGTTCGACGCATCACCAAGGAGGCTACCGTCCGAGAAACGGGTCACCTTCGGATCTCTAAAATTAACTCTTGCTAATGCTCTCCTCTAATGGATCAAGTTGCCGTTAGCCAACATGCTGCCATCAGTGAAGCGAGTAACTAGGAAACGTTTGAAGCCAGTGAGGTCGCAAACGCCAGATAACCTCTGAATGAAGTGACCCGACATAATCGAGGCTCCGCTCTGCGCACTTTTGGTCTTAGCCTGGGACTCCCCCCTCTGAACACCGGAGCCGGATGTGCAGATCTTGGCTTGGGTGCTGTGATAGAACGGTCTGAGGCCGCTTTAATTCAGCCTTTATCACATGTTAACCATGCTTACCCACATGCTTACCCACGTGTATCCTGCGAGAGGAAGCAGAAGCGCGTTATCTCCCATCATAGCCAATGTTTAATCAAAAAGGTTCACTCCTCCGTTTCGCCTCCATACGTCGATCTCGCAAGATTAAATTAGGCTTATGTGCAGATAAGGTATTTTTACAGGCGCCACCGGGACATTTCCACGAAGTCCCCCGCTCAATTATCCCCTACGCCATGGAGATGGCTCCGGCTATTTATACCATAGCTTTTCCAAATTGAAGCAGATCCAGATTATCTTCGCGAGGCATCAAGCCGATCCGGTTTTCCTTGTACACCTAAGAACTCTGCCGAGAAACCCCTTATTGTCCAGAAGAGGACAATTTCCCTCGAGTGCCAAGGTTCGTGCCCTTCGAGACGCCAAGTCAACAAGGTCCCCGTGTGGTAAGAAAGAGAAGAACGTTAGAACAGCCATTGTTCTTCAAGCCCGTTCGTCAAGAAACGGTTCTCACCCCCTCCTTCTGTTGTTAAGAAAGAGAAGAACGTTAGAACAGTCATTGTTCTTCAAGCCCGTTCGTCAAGAAACAGTTCTCGTTCCCAAGACATCACGTCCGGATAATTTAATTCCCCCCTTTTTAACGTTCTTCAAAAGAACGCTTGGTTTCAACAATAACCTCCATTGTTCATCTAGAACATCTCAGATTTGCTGTGACAAGGATCGCTCGTACTTCCGAGCCCCACTTCGCTCTCACTCCTTGAAGACAGTCCTTCTCCCTCGTTAAGGACAACCCCCCGAAGAACCCTTCTGCTTGCAATCGCCAGTTGGACCGAAGATTCTTTCGCATCGTCTTCCTCTGCACAACAACTTTGTAATTACGTAAACTGAGCATTACCTTTAATCATTTAACCTTTTGTCAACGCAACCCTTTAAATGGTTTAGCGAACCATTCCCCATCCCTTTTTTTGTTTGTTTACCGTTTTAATCTTAATCCTCAGATTAGTCAGATATTCCCACGACCCATTTCATTCTCCGTTTATGTAAACACTTTTTTTGTGTGTTGTTGATAGTTTAATTAATAAAACTCTATTCTATTAATGGTAGCCATATTATTTATCCTTGTGCACCGTTCCACTTCTTAAGCATATTGAAGATAAATAAGCCTCTCCAGGCCCCCCCTCCTCCTTTTTGAACTAACCTCGGTCAATCAGATTACCACGCACTCGAAATATAGAAAATTCCCTTAACGAATAGTTATATATGGTATATCTTTGGGAGCCTATTCTACGATATATATATATATATATATATATATATATATATATATATATATATATATATATATATATATATATATATACTATTTAAATTTGGTGTCAAGTGTGTAAGGTTTAACGCTATATCTTTGCAAACACTGGTCTCAGTCGAGTGAAGCATAGTGTTATTCGTTATAAGAATAGAGTATAGTAGTTTCCTTTTGCTTTAACGATTGCTATCCCCTTTTTGAAACTTAAGAAGCTGGAGTAGCTCAAGGAACTGTTATAATAATTTGTTTGTGTTTGTTTGTGTTATTTTAGTCATTGGTTAGCTAGGTCGAGAAACCAATCACGAATAGGTCAGTGCCCATATTTAGGTAGGACAATTCTCTAGAAGGCATAACTCTTGTCGCAAGAAATTTAGTTGGTTGACTATTGCCACCCCCACCCCCTAACCCCAAGTGCAAATATGACTCAGTTTGAAATCTTCAAAGCACAAGGAGAATCCTTGGGACTTTCTAGAAGAGAATTGATTGAGTACGTTCAAGAGGAGCAACGAACAGAAAGAGAAAAGTTAAGAGAAGAAAGGCAAAGAGAAGGAGAAATCCAACGAGAAGAAAGAGAGGAACGGAAAAGACAAGCTGAGCTTCACGATCAGCTTGAAATAGCTCGCGTACATGCTGAAACCCAATCGCTAAGTTTACGTTCCGAAGCCCCGCCCAATCTACCACTTAAGCTCCCCAATTTCAGGGATGGAGAGGATTTCGGAGCATTTTTAGCACACTTCAAAAAGATCCTCGAAATCACTAACCTGGATTTGGAGGCTGAAGGCGTAGTAAGATTACTTTCTCTTTTAAATCGTAAAATGCTGGACATTTTCATATCATTACCATCTGAGTGTACAATTGACTACAGTACCTTAAAAGCTGAGTTATTGGCCGCTCATAATATGACTCCCGAATTCTACCGACAAGAATTTCGAGGAGGTTGTATTAAAACCGGACAGACGTTCCGTCAATTATGATACATTCTTCAGAAGAATTTTAAATTCTGGTTAGAATCCTCAAAAGTTGATCCTAACTACGAGTCCTTATCAGACTTCGTGTTGCGGGATAAATTTTTAGCGTCTCTCCCGATGGAGATCAGCGCGTTCGTCAAGTATCGTCGGTGCCAGACCTTTAAAGAGTGTACCGAAGAAGCGGATGTCTATGCCACAAGCCCTAATTTATACCCCAAGGAAAATCGAAATTCTCACCAATCTCCCTACCAGGAAAGAAGGAAGGATTAGCGCCCCTTCCCAGGAAAGCCGACGAAGTTTCCAGGCCCCGTCAAACCCCAAAACTTCTTCCCCCCAAACCAACAACGGGACATCAAACCTCCTGTTAAGATTTCTCCACCATCACTCTTCCTGAAGCAACCAATCATATGCTTCACCTGCGGTGTAGAAAACCACATGAGCTGGAATTGCCCCCAAAATTCTAGGCTTAAAAGCGGACCAGCCCCCCAAGTTTACCAGATTAATGCCACCCGGCTTCCCCGGTGGTGCAGACCCAATCAGCAACTTTTCCCCCTCCGTCAGGCCACCAGGTAAATTTTATTTTTGATAAAAGTTCCCCGAGAACTTTAAAATTTGAGGAGGGCAGCATGAACGGCTGCCGTGTATCTACTCTCGTCAGGTACACAGGGTGCATGTGTTTCATCGTGTCCGACGAGCTCCTGCCCCCAGTGGACCCTAACCACGAAATATTTGTGGTGGTACATGACTACCTTGGGCGGGCGAACCGATTCCCCGTCGTTAGATGTTACCTGCAGTGTCAGTTTTATGATGGCTGGGCTGAAGTCATTTCAGCAGCCATAAAATTTTGTTCCGTACTTATAAGATAGAGCCCTCAAGTAAGCTCCGACCCTGTGTCCCAGGCCGCCCTTCCTCGAGGCCGAGCTAAGAAGGAAGCCCAGGAGCCCGTCCCCCTCAGAACCCCGATACCGTCCCAATTCTCGGAGATCCTTAACCAGGATTTTAGGTCCGAAGATCAGAAATTTAAGCCCGGTGATGAAGTACTCTTGCTCCTTTCAACAGCGAGTAATAAATTACTGAGCGAATGGAAAGGTCCGTACTCGGTCCGCGAGGTACGAGGACCGGTAGATTACCTCATTGGTACCCCGGCAGGCGATAAGCTCTACCACGTCAACTTGTTGAAAAAGTACCACCGCCGCGCCCATGGAGATACGTTCGTAGCACTGGACGAAACATCGACGCTTGAAGAGGATTACCCCGCGGAGTCCCTTAATATCATACAGAAAGTGTGCATCCAGCCTGATGCCGATTACCCTCTTCCTTACCTGCCAGGCGATTCTTTTGAACCCTCTGACCTGGATATCGACGCGCAGCTGACACCACATCAAAAGAGTCAGCTACAAGAATTATTATGTCAGTTTGACGACGTTATTTCAGAGAAGCCTGGATGCGCTACTAGTTTCGAGCATGATATTAAATTAACGACCTTAGAACCTGTCCGTTTAAAACCCTATCCCATGCCGATTCATTTACGCCAAGCTTTTAACGCCGAAGTCGATAATTTGATTAGCTTAGATATAATAGAACCTTCCACCTCTAGTTATTGTTCTCCAATCGTCATGGTCAAGAAACCTGATGGCTTTTATCGGATGTGCATCGACTTCCGGAAGTTAAATTCGGTAACTGTGTTCGACGCCGAGCCCATTCCGTTGGTAGATGAAAACCTCCACATTTTGAAGACGCCAAGTTTATCTCAGAACTTGATTTGTGCAAGGCGTATTACCAAATTCCCCTCCGGCCCGATGTGAAAGCATATACCGCCTTTGCAACTGAGAAAGGCTTAATGCAATTTAAGCGCCTTCCTTTTGGCCTCGTGACCGCTTGTAGTAACTATAACCGTCTCATGAGAAGGTTGTTAGATGGACTCCCGAATGTCTCCTTTTACTTCGATAACGTCTACGTCACTACTCGTGAATGGAGTCATCATTTAACCACCCTATTAGCTCTCTTCGAGCGACTGCGCGAAAATAGCCACACCATTGGCCCCAGCAAATGCCATTTTGCTCACGAAACCATAAAATACTTGGGTTTTAAAATAGGAAAAAGCCAGTTAGGTCCATGAGGAGGACAAGATTAAGGCAATCGCCGACATGCGCTCCCCCTCCTTCGAATACTAAGAAGCAATCAAGATCATTCCTAGGATCAGCTTCTTACTATCGGCGATTTGTCCCGAATTTCGCTGCAATTTCGGCGCCCCTCAGCACCCTCTTAAAAAAGAATTCCCCCGATCGACTACGATGGAATGATGTCGCTATTTCGCATTTTAACCAGCTCAAGAGTAAGCTCATTTCTGCCCCCATTTTGAAGTTGCCCAACCCGGAAAAATCCTTTGGGATTAAGACCGACACGAGCAACGAGGGTATTGGAGGTGTACTTCTTCAATATGAGGATGACGGAACGAGTCATCCAGTTGCATATGCTAGTCACCAGTTATTACCCCGCGAAAAGAGATATGCCACTATAGAGAAGGAAGCCTAGCTATTATTTGGGTTATTGACAAGTTTAAGATGTATTTGATAGGAGAAGAATTTCAGATAGGAACTGACCACCGCCCGTTGGCCTATATTTGGAATGTATGACACTCCAACGGCCGAATTATGCGCTGGAGTCTACTCTTGCAAGAGTACCAATTTAAGATAAATTATATAAAAGGTTCCGATAATCAGGTCGCTGACGCACTCAGTAGGAATGCGTTACCAAATAGTGTAGATTAATTTGTAATTCGTAGAATTAGGATCTCTATGTGTGTATATACCGTCTTGTACGACTTAAATTAGATTCTCCTGTAATATAATTAGTTAATGTATATGTCTGGATTTTGAGCTCAATATCTATTTTTTTTCGTATGTGTATATATTTGTACCCATTAATTTACGTATGAATTCTTTTGTCCCATATGTACTAATTTTATATTATTTCATTGTTCCATGTCTCTTTTATGGTTAAGTTTGTATTAAAGGTTAGTTTTCCCTATAATCAAATGATCAACATAATCATATGTATTGAGGTAATACTAGCTAGGTGCATGAAGGTACGGTTGGTGCAAGAAAGTGAGTTCCCTACAACGGAGCTCTATGGTTGTCCTTTCTCTCTTTTTTTCGAAGCGACAACTTCCCCTGGAATGGAGAGGTGTGATAGAACGGTCTGAAGCCACTTTAGTTCAGCCTCTATCACATGTTAACCATGCTTACCCACATGCTTACTCACGTGTATCCTGCGAGAGGAAGCAGAAGCGCGTTATCTCCCATCATAGCCAATGTTTAATCAAGGAGGTTCACTCCCCCATTTCGTCTCCATACGTCGATCGCGCCAGATTAAATTAGGCTTATGGGCAGATAAGGTATTTTCAAGGCACCACCGGGACATTCCCACGAAGTCCATCACTCAATTATCCCCTACGCCATGGAGATGGCTCTGGCTATTTATACCATAGCTTTTCCCAATTGAAGCAGATCCAGATTATCTTCGCGAGGCATCAAACCGATCCGGTTTCCCTTGTGCACCTAGGAACTCTGCCGAGAAAGCAATTATTGTCCAGAAGAGGACAATATCCCTCGAGTGCCAAGGTTCGTGCCCTTCGAGACGCCAAGTCAACAAGGTCCCCCTGTGGTAAGAAAGAGAAGAACGTTAGAACAGCCATTGTTCTTCAAGCCCGTTCGTCAAGAAACGGTTCTCACCCCCTCCTTCTGTTGTTAAGAAAAAGAAGAACGTTAGAACAGCCATTGTTCTTCAAGCCCCTTCGTCAAGAAACAGTTCTCGTTCCCAAGACATCACGTCCGGATAATTTAATTCTCCCCTTTTTAACGTTCTTCAAAAGAACGCTTGGTTTCAACAATAACCTCCATTGTTCATCTAGAACATCTCAGATTTGCTGTGACAAGGATCGCTCGTACTTCCGAGCCCCACTTCGCTCTCACTCTTTGAAGACAGTCCTTCCCTCTCGTTTAGGACAACCCCCCGAAGAACCCTTCTGCTTGCAATCGCCAGTTGGACCGAAGATTCTTTCGCATCGTCTTCCTCTGCACAACAACTTTGTAATTACGTAAGCTGAGCATTACCTTTAATTATTTAACCTTTTGTCAACGCAAACCTGTGCTTTAAATGGTTGAGCGAACTATTCCCCCCCTTTTTTTGTTTGTTTACCGTTTTAAATCTCTCCAAATCTTAATCCTCAGATTAGTCAGATATTCCCACGACCCTTTTTATTCCCCGTTTATGTAAACATTTTTTTTTGTGTGTTGTTGATAGTTTAATTAATAGAACTCTATTTTATTAATGGTAGCCATATTATTTATCCTTGTGCCCCCTTCCACTTCTTAAGCATATTGAAGATAAATAAACCCCTCCATGCCCTCCCCCTTTTTGAACTAACCTCGGTCAATCAGATTACCACGCACTCGAAATATAGAAAATTCCCTTAACGAATAGTTATATATAGTATATCGTCGGGAGCCTATTCTACGACAGTTGCATCCCGAAACGGCAGCGGTCCCGTGAGTTCCCGTGGCTTCCGCAGAGGGAGAGGAGCCCCGAGTCATTTTGGTCTTTTTCTGTATTTTTTTTCATTTTAGGAGAGGATGGTGGGGAATGAATCTGCTTTTGCCCTTCGCCGGCAGGGCCCATAGGCCAGATGGACAGGCCTCAGCAAGATCCTTCTCTGAAATTGAGAAGGTCTTGGCTGTCACAAGGGTACCAGCCAGGGGAGGAGACCCCTTCTGACCTTGCAATGTTCTGAGTTGGAGCTTGCATAGGGGCGGACTCGGGTTCAGTGCTTGATACGGACCCAGGTTCGACCCCATGGAAGGTCCTACCTTCAAATGCCGGCGAACCGGCATCCGTTGAAGAACACTAACCCCCTGAAACTGGTCGCATACACCTGCAGGACATTAAGGAGGACGGACTGATGGGCCCTTCCATCCATTGCTCTCTTAATGGGATTGGCCCTATCGAGCCGCCCCCACTGAGAGCTGCCAATTATGGGCAAACTGTTTACTTTCTTGGAATTCCCCTTCGAAAGCAAAGGGGGAATTACTGCTGAAAAATGTGAGTCGCACAAGGGCCATTCCAGAGAAGGAGTCGAGGGGAGTCCTCTACAACCGTATGTATACGAGACGAGTAAACCTCCTCTCCGGTCGGAGAGGTTTGTAGGGTTCCCTGTGAAATCACAAGGGAGGTGGACCCCCATTATTTCTGTGGAGCTGCCCGAGGGCGTTTCCGATGATGTTACCGGTGAAGTGGTAGTTCTTTTTTCTATGTTCTCATCATCAGCCATGGTGACCTTATAGTTTTTGTGGAACGCAAACGATCATCACCCCCATGCAGTAGCCGGCTCTGCGAGGGGTGAACATGAGGCCTGTAAAACCAGCTGCCACCATTTGAGGCAACTCTTCCCGCCCAGTGACCTGGCAGCCCATCGGCATGGCGGCTCCACCTTAGGCATGGCGTAAAAATTAATAGACAGTGAAAGGAGAAAGAAAGGATATGTGAGGAAGGTGTAGGTGGCCATAAAGCAGGTTGTTAAACCTTCTACCCCCAACCGGAGCTCAGATGTGAGTGGGCGTTGTTGCCTTCCCTCTCAGCCCTGATCTGTGTTAGTTGGGTGAGAGGAAGCTAGTCGGTGTCTACCCTGTGAAATTAGAGGCCGACCAAAGAAAGTTCTGGAAGAGATATTATGGAAAGTGAGGAGGAAGGATAAGAAGAAATGGTGTCAGGAAGAAGAAGAGGCTAAGCTGGGGCCGGACAGAGCGCTGAGTCCCATCAGCACAACGACCAGGAAAGCAAATCGCCGTTCCGCTTACGGGGGATAGACCTAAGAAGATGAGTGATGCAGGGGTGTGTACTTTTCCCAGACCTCTTCTCGTTGTATGGATAAAAATACATGGAGAATCTGGAAGACCTGTAAGGACTGAATATCGGAAGACGAAATGTGAACAAAATACGTTACGCCGATGATACAGTTCTTTAAGCATACTCAGAAGAGAAGTTACAAAGACTTGTGGATGAACTGAGAGATGCTAGTGAAAAGAGATGTTTGAGGATAAATATTAAGAAAACGGTAAGTTTGAGTGAAACAAAACGAACAGAGAGGTTAAGATTGAGAGTTTATATTGAAGGGAGACAAACCAAACAAGTCAAAGAATTCAATTAGCAGGGAAGTACTGTGTCAGAAGAGGCTGACTTTGAGAAAGAAATAAGGAGAAACATAATTTTGGCAAAGAGTGCTTGTGTGAAAATGAAAAA
Organism: Ceratothoa steindachneri; assembly: GCA_963969495.1. Lineage (NCBI taxonomy): Eukaryota > Metazoa > Arthropoda > Malacostraca > Isopoda > Cymothoidae > Ceratothoa > Ceratothoa steindachneri. The sequence continues at coordinate 97,783,638 of OZ018332.1, forward strand.
CTTATTAACAAATCTGAGCCTGGGAATGACATTAATAATTAGGTTGTTAAAGTGTTTGGTCAGTTTTAACATACGGATATGAGTCATGGACGATTAGAAGAATAATGAAAAGAAACGAAAAGCAACAGAAATGTGGTCTTTGAGAAGGATGCAAATAATTCCATGGACAGCAAGAACAGCAAATGAGTAAGTATTAGGATGTGTACGACTGGAAAGGGGCTTAATGAGAAGTATCCGCGGAAGGCAGCTGCAGTTCTTGGGACACATCCTGAGAGCAAGAGAAATAGAACGAGATTGCCTGCTGTGAGGAATTGAAGGAAGAAGAGCCAGAGGAAAGACAAAATAAAAAGTTGATGGAGACCCTAATGGAAAACGTGAACAGAAGATGGACGGTGTCAGGAAGGCAGAAGATAGAGAAGAATGGCGCTTCATGGTAGCTAACGTCACATGACAGGCAGTTAGTGAAGTGAAGTGAAGTGCAAAAGGTTACATAGAAACAGGAGAACAGAGATTTTACAGGAAATGATCCCAAGAAAATCCACGAGAAAAAAAACATGTCACCCCGGTAAGGACTCGAACCTCATACCTACCTCTGGTATCTAGGCTGGTGCGATAGAGCAATGGTCTAGATAACCAGAGGTCTTAGTGTCTGAGGTACGAATGTTTCTATTTTATGCGAATAAACATTTACCCATATGGCTACATAGATAAATAAACCCGAGTGATGAGGAAATTACACTACCTCAAGGGAAATTTGAGTGTTTTCTGAGTCACTATAGATTAATTAATACATCTTATATTCGGGCACGATGCTAATCTCTAACACCGAGCAGTATATTGCAACTAACTCTGCCGTGAAGACCGACGCAGAGACCGGAAGAGACCAGCAACCTTCAAACAAATAGATCGTTGCATAGAAGCCAATCCCAAGGAGTAATTCGAGCCATCTGTGTACACCGGCACGGCTCCAATGTGACAAGATCTATGATCTAAAGTGTTCGAACACAATAATCTCGGTGCTGTAGAAGCTTTGTGAGCAGCGGTTAGGAAACTATCGTTCAAATGTGTTATAATCCAGGGTGGCGTTTTAGGGGTAACCATCGCCGTCACCGTCACCAGAATAACGTAAAAGTTTCAAAAGAGTTTCTTAGCTAGAACCCAAAAATACATCGTGCCTGATTTGCGTCCTTCGGCGATATAGGCAATGTAGAGTTTGGCCGCGGACGAAATGAGTGCCATTTGTGATTCTGGGAGACACTGAACTCACACATACAAGAAAATTATGCACTTTGCACGACGTAACGTAAGTCAAATCTCTTCTGAGTTGACAAAACCGGTGTGTTTAGGGGAACTAAGTTAGGCTCTAGTCGCCAACTAGAGACCTGCGTGGTGGATAGAATCCACTGTCTCCAATAGGTAGCCAATGCAGAGTGGTATCTCGTACCCAAAGTGAAGTTTTTAGCGAACAAAGGAAAAATATATATCAATAGTAGTGTGCTTTCAGCACTCCATGCGATGAAAGCCATATAACATAGAATATTCCTTTCGTTTTTACCATATACTAAGGCTAGAGATATGCGCCTCTCAGGTGAGCCATCGGTCGAATTCAAAGCCAAGTAATCGGTCTGAGTCCACCGATTCTAATCGAGCCCCATTTCGGAAAAGGTCCGGGTTTTGCCATGACGAAAGACGCTGTTCAGAGCCTGTTGGAATAGCCGCTCAGGGTGGACATTAAACATGTAAACCTTAAATTCGAGCTTATAAAGAACTCTCATAATTACTGGGTCTCATTATTTTACTCTAAGAGATGTTGAAAAGCAATGTTAGCCGACATATGTTTGGGCCTTAACCGATTAAGCAATGAATCTTCATATCCACGTTCCACTACCCCTCTGCGCTTCCAGCCACACCGTGTCTACAAAATTTTACCTACTCATTGAACGTCTATCAGTTTATCACCGCATTTCGACATTTTCTCTTTCTTTTCCATTTATTCCTATTCTCGCACAAAACAGTCGAGGTTAGTTTTGGGTGATGGCCACATTCTAGAATTCTGTCTCTGTTGAAACTATACTTGTGCTCGCCACTCTCTCGCCCTACATCTGCTTTACTATTCCTTTCCTGACTCATTTCATAGTCAGGCAAATTTCTCTTAAAGATCTTCCTACCGATCACGATCAGCATCTACGAGTATCTTGCTATGTTACTCCAACCTTGTAGGATTTTCATCTTTCTACTTCCAGCACGATCGTCTTTGGGGTATTTTATGTTTAACTTCGTCCAATTTCTGTTTTCCCTGTCTATTTTTATTATTTTTTTCAATGAGACTCACCAATCGGCATTTCAAAACTTATATTCTCTCGTGTTTGTCTTATATCTATGATCTATGGGTACGATCCAAAATGCATTTTTGGATCAGTTGTCAATTGTTCTGTGCTTTAGGTGTGTTTTGGATTCAGTGTTCAGGTTTCACTTACCATTAGTAATTTCTTTATTTTCTTATTATTTCCATTTTCCAACAAGATTTATCTGCTATTCTAATTAATCATATTCTATTTAAATTAGTCGCTGCTTCTTCGCAAACGGTTTTCTCACTCAGTTGAAACTACAACTTTACCACCAATACCGCTACTTTTCTTTCAATGTCGTCCTTTGCCTGACTATGTCATTACTTCTCTTCTTACGCTGTTCCTACCTGGATTTCCTTTTTCACAATCTTTGATCAATAATTCTTCAATTTGGAAGTAGTTACGTTGTCGGCTGCAAAGACTTCACTATTGCACTTGGCTATAAGATTTTATCTTCTGCTATAAAAAATTATTATTTTGTTAAACACTCTTATATCATTATTTTATATTTATCTCATTTCCTTAGCTTATTGTTGCAGGAAAATTTATCTTTGTTTTTTTTCTTTAGTCATTTTAATTAATTTTTTATTCATAACTTTATTCACCTTTTAATCTTAACGCGGAGTTTGATTTCAAATTAAAAACTGTCAACAAGTATGGGAAAAATATTTAATATATAAAATATGGAGTGGTTTTACATAAGAAAACAATGATTATCTCAATTTTTCAAGAGATTAATATCTTTTTAAAAATGGAAGTAAAATTATTTTAATATACCCAAAAACATTTATTCAGCAAGGTAGTTTCTATCATCATTTGACTAAGCAGTGGATACCTTTCTTGAAGAATTAATTTGGTTAGAATGAAATATCCTTTCTTTTGATATCCTTTTACAAAATTACAGCTAAAAAAAGACCAAGGTATTGCTTCTATAAAAAAGATCTACGCATTGCTTGTTTAAAAAAAAAGGCCAAGAAATTGGTTGTTTACAAAAAAGCATAAGAATTTCTTGTTTTCATAAAAGACAAGGCATTACTTGTTTAAAAAATAGATATTGCTTGTTTTAAAAAAGGCAAAGACATTGCTTGTTTGAAAAAAATTAAACCGTTCTATGAAGCATTATTTATATCATCTAAAAACGAAAGTAATTTCATGAAAATCTATTAAATAGAAAATTCAAAAGAACTATGAAAAGTTAAGAATGAAAAAACTCCACGGACAATCATCTTCAAGACATCAAAATGGCAAACCCTCGCTGCTTCCCTTTGAAGAGACAAATGCGCGCGAGTCAACTATCTTCCAAGTCAAAGTTGTACACCATCTTCTGATCTCAAATATGCGCCAATTTAGAGTTCATATAGCAACAGATCGTGTTGGACGGATGTTTTGGTCAATTCGTTGCAGTAGCTCTATTCATACAATCGGTTATAAATTTCAATTTTTGAGTGGCAATTTTCTTTGTACAAGTTTTTCTAGGGGAATTTAATGTGTCCTCTCTGTCTCATTATTTAATGTTGATGGGTTTTACTATGCTCACGCTCTTCATTAATGATTATTTTCATCACCCTATATTTCTCCGTTCATCCTTCTTTCTATCTTCTTTTTGTTTCCCCCATATACTTTGCCACACCCGGGTAGACTCGACCAAGTGTCATGAAGGGAATTAGGTTTCATCAATGAACTTACTATCCCATATGTACTGGTTTTATTTCATAAATAAATGTTAAATACTAAAAAAAATGACCCCAAATTCAATTAATTCGAATCATTATTTGTTTATCTACCATTCTCTCTACTATTACAACAGACCTGCTTTGAATTTCAATTTCAGGGAAAATGCTATGCAAAACCAGTTATGTGACGTAATACCAAACAAACCCTAAATGATTGCAGAAGTCTGAGAGCTATTTAAAGAAGTTGCGCTGGAGACCATCTCAGTAGCGGAAGAGCGAGTGATCAGCTAGGCCGTGCAAAGAAGGGCTTTCATCTTTGTTTATTTTCACGTGGGTCGTCGGGAAACAGAATGGCAGCAGCTTCTAGAGTAGCCATTGCCGTCCTTCTTTTTGTTGCCCTCTTTCAAGAGACGACCATTGCCTTGTACCTACCCTTCGTCCATTCATTCATGGCCGATTCCCCAGACACCTCGTCCTCGGACCATGAAAGCAACAACAGCAGCTCCGAGGCCAAGGTTGAAGGGCAACCCAGCTGGAGTTGCCCACGGTGTCACACTAAGCTATCCCATACGGCGGAAGATCAAAACTCGGTTGACGAGAACCAAATCCGACAAATCCGGCTGGAGTTAGTTAAAGCTAAAATACTGTCGAAGCTAAATCTGACGGAAGCGCCAAAGGGACAGATTGAGCGAGGCAGCTTCCCGTTGATGGTGACAAAAGGAAGAGTGCCGGCTTCCGATGGCTGGGGTAGTGCTCACATCTCACCAGCGCAGACCGAACAGCGTCATGTCTCTTCCATTCTCATCTCTGGTTCGAGTAAGTGTTTACGTGATCTGATGTATTCTTTTCTTTCTTCCTCTTTTCGTTTTTCTTCATTGAATTTTCTTTTTCGAATATTCCTTTGTTTTTGTCCTTCAAGCTATTTCTATCACATTGTCCAATTAGAAGCCAAGAGTTACTTTCCTTTTTTTCCTTTGATCCAACAGTCTGGCTGAGGAAGTTCCGCCAAATCACTAACCTGCTTCTTATCCTCGACCCTTTCCTATATAATTCCCATAATTTTCCCTCTGTTTGTAGGGATCACCACCTAATCTCAATCCTGGGAGCTGAAAGGTTCTGCTAAGTAGTTTAATAGCCGTCCTGAGAAGATATTTCTTTCCTTCAACTTTTCCTAATCACAGTCATATCTGCCAATCTAAAATGCCGGGGTCACAAAAATCACCACCCAGAGAAAAAAATAGATGCAACCATTGCTTCTATGTAAAACTTTCCATGTAAAAAAAAAGGTTAGAAATAGACGCAGACCATATCTTGAGATCATGCTAGCAATTTCACCAGCCAGGAAACTTGTTTCTCTTGTTGAAACTATTAGATAGGTATCGCAACTTTTGGGACACCCCGTAAAAGGTGAAACAGTTAAATTTGTATGGACTTAATACTAGTCTGGGATGAATAGAATTTCACTTTGAATTCTGAGGTACTAATTTGGAAATATTGAAAGAGTTTCTTAACCTAATAAAAAAAAACTTATTGTTGCCAACGATGGCATCCTTTACAGAGAATAAAGCGAGGGTGAGCCAGATAAAAGACGTGATAAATAAATATCAATAAAAATAGAGAAAAAGGTCCAGGAGAAAGACTGAAATAGGAACCTTGATCTTGGGCCTGGCTGTTGCTATGTAAACATATGAACAATTTAGTACAAAAAGCACATGTACTCAAATGCACGAGGTCGAGTCAATATGGACCGAATTTACCCAAAGACTCATTAGTCTGATGTCGAACTTGAAATTAAGCATGGGCGGGGTATCTTTCCGCCTTATTCACCCTCGGGTCTTTCTTCCCGGTTTTTCTCAGCTCATCCCTTTAAATGGGCCGAAAGTATTGCTTGGTATCGTGGATATAGGCACTTCCTAATTTAAAAATACCCTTCAGGATAATAAAATAACTACAAATATACCAGTAAGGACTGGTAATGACTGAGTTAACCCTTCCCTTCCCCATAAATTGCCCTCGTGTTTGAGGTGGGGATATATAACTTCATCTAGACATGGGTTTGGGTTGTTGACGCTCTATACAATAATTCATTGAGGCTCTTACTTTTGCCATTTCCTTTGTATTCCTTTTATCTGCTCTACTTCCATTCATCACCCATGCCCTCGTTTAGTGCCACCATGATAAAGATTAATATATATATATATATATATATATATATATATATATATATATATATATATATATATAATACCCCTCTTTCTTTTTCAATAAAATGACAAAGCTCTGCATTTTTGTGGGGTTCCTTTGATTCCTTCATTTGTTTTCTTTTCTTTGTTTTGTTTCGTTTTTTTTAGCAAAAAAGTGGGCCTTAAGAACATGCAGTTGTACTTACTTAATTTTGATTTTTTTTTCTATGTTTATTTTTCTAACTCTAAAGAGCGGGTTGTAAAATATTCCGATTTCTTTACTTCTTTTTCCTTGTTTTGTTTCTTTTATAGTTTAGATTTCCTTATTTATTTTGTCCAATATTTTTTGTTCCTTCATCAATAATATTCTTGTTATGCTTGCCGTTCTTGAGTGTGTTTTCAATATTATTGTCATTATCATCTCAATAATTGTGTTAATTGTTCCAATATTGTCTTTTTACATCGCATCATCATTGTACCTGTGATTGATTTCTTTTATCAAATTTTTGTCCTTTTTTCTCCTGAAAGTTAATATTATTCTTGATTTTTTATGTGTTTAAATGATTACTCATCTTTGTATCAATATTTCTGTTATTCAGTCTCAATATTCCTGTTATACTTGTCATTTTTGTCTTTATCAAAATTCCGGGTTCCTTCACACTATTCCTGTATTATCTTTCATTCTAGTCCTTCTTTCTTATTCCTCTTACATCTTTCTTTCTACTCTTCTTAAATATTTCCTGTTATATCTGTCATTTAAGACTGTAAATTCAATATTCATGTTATATTTGTTATTTTGACCCCTTTTTTTATATTTCTGTCATCTATGACTCAATAAGAATGTTATAACTATGATTTTATTTTTTTGTCAATATTTTTCTCAGGTCTGTCTCAATATTCCTCTTATACTTTCCTATTATACCTATCATTGGTTTTCATTTTAATATTGTCTCCCTTGCCTTAATATTCTCGTTATACCTGTAGTTTCGTATATATTTAATATTCCTGTCAGCTGTGTCTTATACGTTTCACTATTGTTTTATTTATTATTCCTGTTATCCCTGTCTCAATAATCATGTTAAATCAGGTGATCTTTTCTTTTTTCAATATTCCTGACATCCTTCATCATTCCTGATATACAGAGGCATGAAAAGTAAATAGCCGCCGACTTAATTACTGAAATAACTTTATTTTTAACTGTAGAAAAAAAAACAACATTTGGAACAATGAAAGTACATTGTTAGTAGCTTGTGGACTTTCCTTTGGCAGCTTTTAGAGCTGAAGCTCGCATAGGCATAGTTTAATCAGTTCTGAGATTACATCATGTGGTATTCCTAACATTGTTTGTCGTATGACATTTAGCGATTCTGAACGTGTTGCTGTTATTTTTTGGAGATATTTTTCATAGTCTTGTCTCTTGTTCTACATATATGTTATATTGGGTTCATGTCAAGCGACGAACTCTGCCAAGGAAGTCGTTTGATGCCACTTTGGTCCTGTTTTGCAGTATGGCAGGAAAATCCATCTTGCTTGAATTAATGGGTTTTATTTTCAAGCTGACCATTTGGAAACACTGGTAGAACTTCCTTTTTAATACTAGAAATTTATTTTTTCGAGTAGATTTTGCCAGCACACTCAACCAAGTCTTATCTTTCATCATTCCAAATTGCTCCTCACATCATAACAGATAAGAACCATGTTTTCCCCCTTGTAACCTGTTCATGTCAAACTCATCATGGGGTATTCCCCAAACTCATACCCATCCACTGCCTGAAAATTGAGCAAGCCTCGATTGATCAGGAAGAAAAATGAAAAATGCTCTCCCCAAATTACAAAAGCTTGTTGCTCATTTCTTCCACCAATACATTCCTCTTCTTAAAATTAGCCATAGTTAAAAAGAAATTTCCTCATGGCTTCAAGTCTAAAGTATCAAAGAAATTGCAGGTAATTTACTGCTGTCTTTGTCCTACTGCTTTTCTCAATGGATCTTCGAACAGCACGAAGACATCTTTCAGACTGCCCAAAACGATTATGTCTTGATTCCGGTGATGTTTTAACCCTTTATTTGAATGTAACTATAATTCTGTTAAAAAATAAAAGGGTATTCCAAGATTCCTCGCAATTTCTCTTTCGGAAAGACTACCCTTTAGATTAACCAACAAACCGTTTTCTTTTAAAAGCTGAAATTTTCTTCGAATTTTGATCTATCGATATGTTTAATAATTACAATATTAAACTCTGAAAAGGTGAAAATAAATTTTAGTCATAATAAAAAAAAATCGGAATACAAAGTTTTTATTACTAAATTACTTATTTAGTTCTTGCCTGTCTTTGTGCCTGTCATTCATGCCTTTCCCCAATAACCTTGACTTTCCACTCTCATATTCAAGTTATTACTTTCTTTTTTTCCTTTATATTCTTGTCATTGCTATCTCAATATTCTGGTTATACCTGTCATTGGAGTCTTTCTTCCTTATTCCTATTATCCTGTTTTACCTTTTTTTTTTCGGCCATGTCTTAATATTCCAGTCATCTGTGTCTTTATTTTACTCTTATACCGTATTTCATTGCTGTTTTTTAACATTCTTAGCGATTCTTCCCTTAGCGTTTTCTCTCTTTTCTCATCTCATATTTCTTCGCTTATAGCTCCGTTCTCGTGATTTTCTTTTGAATATTATGCGAAAATAAAGTAGTCGTGTCGTTTACAATAAAAGTTTTCTCTTTTGGCCGCCATGATTCATATTTGTTTAGGACGGTTTTTGTTCGTCCATGGAGCCACAGTATTCATATTTACGTCCTTATGCCCAATTGGGCAGTCGCCAGATAGCCCCTTGAAAAAAATAAATAAATCATATTTACGTAAGTTCCCGTCGATTCATTTTCAATGTATCTGCAGTCTCCGTATTCCTAGTTCTAGTTTGTTATGATAGATTTTGTTAAGATCCGTTGTGCTGATGGGAAAAGATTTTATTTCCGCTACTGTACTATTTGTTCCGTTTGTTCTTACGCCAGCCCTTACCCTCCCCTCATTTCCTTCGAAGGTCAAAGGTACCTTTAGCTGGGTCGACAAGTGGAAAGAACGTTTCATAGCACGAGAGAATTTGTGCCACATCGTGTATGGTTGGTTACTGTTACAAATGGAATTGTGGAAAAATCCTCATAAACCTATGACACGAGGATGCCTTATCTATCTTTCATCTCCACCATAGAATATTCGTCAACTACAAAGAACCCCTTTTCTATAGTATATTAAAGTCTACAAAAATACAAAAAATGCGTCTTGAATATTCTTGAGAATGACTTTCCTAGAACCTCAGGAATTACTCATTCAAATTTATCATTTTAGGGGAATTATGAGAAAAAAGAATAGCCGAGATGATGGATATAACAGTATTCTTTGCCTAAATAAAAGACTGCAATAATAACAGTATCCCGGGACGGGAATAATAGAGTGAACTTATAAATACTCCTGGCTAGGAAAATGAGGCTGGTCAGAAATAAGAGGTTGAACTTATTAAAGTACCCCTGGCCAGAACTAGGATAAGAAATAGTAACATTAGCCATACCTAGTAAGATTGTGAATTTCTTATAAGAGTGTTAATTAATAACAGTACCAGTAAGAAGAGTGGGAGAATTAATGGTGCCCTTGGCCAGAAATGAGGAAGAAATATTAGCATTAATTCTAGCAACAAATAAGAAAAAAATAATGCTAATAACTTCACCTTGGTATAAATACGAGGAGCGATAACTAAGTTTTGCAATTCAGATATAAATAAACGAGATATGAGGAAAATTGTTTTATTATTTTTCAATATAACTACCCTCGACTTCAATGCACTTGCGCCACTTGTCCCTGAGGGTTCGAATTCCCGGCAACCAGAAATCTCACAAATACTGTTTAATCCACTCCTGGATGGCGAGCTGGACATCTTCATCATCCCCAAACCGGCATCCACGCAGTGTAGCCTTGAGCTAGCGGATTAAAAAGTAGTCGCTAGGGGCCATATCTAGACTGTAAGGGGAAGGGTTGAGCTCCTCGAATCCGCACTCGCGCAGGACAGCTTGTGCAACTCTGGCCTTGTGGACAGGGGCATTGTCGTGGAAGAGCAGGACCCTGCGTGTCAGCTTGCCGCTTCTGTCGGATGCACTTCTTCAACCCAGCCAGTTCCTCGGCGTAATATTGGCCTGTGATGGTTCTTTCACGAGGCGCATACTCCATCATTAACACTTCCTCAGAATCCCAGAAGATGGTGGCCATGATCTTCCCGGCTGAGGGTTGGGTCCGGAACTTTATGGGAGTCGGAGAACCCCTGTGCTTTCAGGCCATGCTTTCGAGCTTGGTCTCGGGATCCCAGTGATGGACCCACGTTTCATCACCTGTCACTATGCGTGACTCAAATCCCGCTGGGTCTTGATTGTGCAGGAGCAGCAGCTCCTCATAACTTTGACGACGTTGAAGTCGATCATGGGGCGTGAAGTTTCTAGGGACCCGACGGGCAGAGACCTTGGTCATGGCCAAATTGTCGTGGATGATGATGATAACACTTCCATGTCATATTCCAAGTTCTCGCTCGATTTCTTCGACCTTCACCCGTCAATTTTCGAGGATCATCTTCTCCACACAGGCCACATTGTCCTTGTTGGTCACGTCTGACGGGCGTCCTGGACGGGGGTCATCTTCAAGGGAATCACGACCATGGCGGAACTCCCTATTTCAGCGAGCAATGGTTGCATAGGAATGTGCGGTGTCGATGTACACTGCAACCATGCGTTTATGGATCTCTTTTGCCTTCTTGCCTTCCTGGGTAAAAAATTTGATCACTGCGCGGTGGTCAACCTTCTCCATTGTTAAAAAATTTGTGACTGACGATCTACGATCAGCTACTGCTTCTTAAATAGACGAGGCAGGAGCGTGCGGCTGCAGGTCCTGACTTGTCATAACTTGTCCTAACACCCCCACAAACATCCATCCCCTTTCCTCTGTTTTGCCCTACCGATTCGCAAAACTTATTGCCTGCCCCTCGTAAGTAGTTGTAATAACTACACATCACCTATGACGAGTAAAATGAGGGTAAACTAAGAAAAGTACCCCTGTCTAGGAAAAAGAGGCGAAATAATTATAATACCCATGCCCATAAATAAGAAATACAACTAACAACCGAGCATCTGTGGCTAAAAATAAGAGTGAACTTAGTAACAGAGAAAAAAGTGAGTGGAAGAATAGGAGTACTAATGGTTAGAAAGAAAAAGGTTAATTAAACTTCTGTAACTAAGTACATGAGAAATAAAGATAAAATTTGAGATAATTGCTCATATTCTGAAGTACCTTGACAATTAACACGTCAGAGAACCAAACCTTTGCTCATACTGGTTAAACAACTATTTGATTTAACTGAGATACGCTCCAAGAAGACACATCGGCAGAATTTGTTTTGCTGAGTGGGAAAAAAATGCGAGTTATTTTAAATTTCCACAACTAGAGTTTGGCCGTGATTGAGAAGAGGGTGGGATGAAGAAGGCGGGAAACTGAAAATATAATTCAAAGTATTTCATCTTTGTTTACAAATTCTCAGAAGGGTGGGAAATGAAAGAAAGAAAAATTCAAATAAAGGAATAAATGAAATTAAGAAAATGTACAAACAAATAAAACAAAATTAGAGAAAATGAATCACAACCCATATCCAACCCATACGTGAATTTGCAAGAGTGCAATATCTACCACTTTCTCACGAAGTGGGGGACACGCGAATAAACACGAACTAAAAATACCCACCACTCTCACAAAAGTTAAGCTGTAGAAATAACCATGAAATTATTATTATTACTATTATTATTATTAGTATAGCTCTTTTAAATATAATATTTTGTAGATGGAAAGAAGAAATAAAATGTAATAAAACGGTGTGAATGTTAGGAAAGTATAAGTGGCGATCAGAGAATTTGAGGGTGGAATGTGCAAGAAAATTTGTATGTAAGTATGCTGGTCCCCACTTTAATGTATGGGACTGATACTTTGCTATGGAGGGAGAAGAAAAGAGCTATGTAGAATAAGAGCAGGGAAAATGGACAATATGAAAATTATGTTTGATGTGAGAAGAAGAGAGCATATATGTCGTGAGTGGAAGGATGTCAATGAGATTCTGACCAAGAAACCTTCTGAGGGTACGGGCATGTAAGAAAAATAGATGAGAATAAAGTGTAGAAAAGAATGTATGAGAGTAGGTGTTGTGAACTTAAAAATATTAGAAGACTGCCCAAAAGACATATTAATTATGTGAGAAAGGGGTCATGAACAAGGGCACTGACATGACTTACTGAAAATGTTGTGTTATGTGTGCAGGGAAGCAGTTGCAATGAGGGGTGTTTGGAGACGTTATTCCCTGGCATGAACTTTGATTGAACGAAACGTTACAACGCATAGCCTCCCATCACCGCCTAAGATAATGTGTGTTTGAGAGGGGTATAAATAGTTGAGGCAGTGGTGAGTTTAGTTGCAATGATACGTGCCAACTACACTTTATAGCAAATCGGTCTATGATATGTTTGATGATAAAAAGTTTGTCCTCTACCCAAGGACAATGGGTAGAGGACAAAACAAAAACAAATGTATCCATCCACGTTTGGAGAAGGAGCAATTACAGTTCCATGGGCTCATCAATTTTGCAATGCGATCCTTTCAAGACACCCCCAAATTAGAGGAATTTTGGAGTGTCTAACAATACACTTTTTACACGTTTCTCCTCAAGCTTAGAATTGTGATTTAATTTTTAACATTATTCATGATTTTTTTCTAACTGTCGAGTTTTTAACTAGTTTCAATCGCCGATTTGCCCATTGGTACTAATTTATTATCGAGGTCAGACCTCATCCTTGTTATTAAGAAACTAGGACGATCCATTTTGACTCAAACCCTCCAAATCAATATTTCATTGTGTAGATCCAAAGTTTTGCCCCATTTTACCTAATGCCCATTTTTCCTAATGCCCATTTTAATATGCCAATTATTATCTGTACTAACATACTTTTTATGAAACTAGATCTAGTGCCTTACGAAAAGTGTGGTAGAGTTTAAATCCAGTCAGATAAAGAGACCCTCATTCACCTATCAGGTGATGGATGTTAAATTATAAGTATGGAAGATAAAATTAAGGAATGATAGCGAAAGAAGTGACGGATGGATACTGACGTGACGGGTGCTTATACGTGACTTGACTCTCATTATTTTATTCTTGGAAGTAAAAAAGAAGTAAAAAATAGTCGTACAATTCGCTGTTGACACCAATTATATTATAATCACGATGTGGACTTTGGATCCATCCTCTCTCACAGGACGGCTAAAGAACACGAAAGGAAAGTTAATTATGCCACTGCATTTTGATCCTCAAAAGACAAAGTGGGGTTTTCTTTTGTTTTTAGAACAGGTTTTGCCAACGATGAAAATACGTTTTTTTGGCCTTTTGTATTGTGAATCCTACTGTTAAGGAGGGGTCCGAACCAATTATCGATACGGCATATAACAGCCACTTTGTTTTATATTATTAAAAAAAAAAATGTGCTTTTACATTTTTAAAAAATATAGTCAGCCACGTTTGGAGGGGAAAGCAATTAAAGGGTGTTCACTAAATAATCAATTGAAATTAAAATTTAAAGAATTGTATAGATTTAATTCTCCATAAAAAACACCTATCTCATTAGAAAAAGGAGAATGAAATTTAATATTAATAAATTTTATAGAATAATAATCAACTAGCAACCATGAATCAGCTCCTCGAAATAGACTTTGTGTTATTCGACCCCATTATAAAAGACAGTTGCTGGGCGAGATAAAGGTAGTGAAAAAAGTTATAATTCAACGCTCTCGGATGAACGAAAATCAAGTTTGAAGAGATATCTAGGAACAACTAAATAATCCGGACAGGAAGGACTCACAATAGAAGCAGTTGGTCCAATGTCGAATCGGTTGTCCATTGTAATCAAATGCAGAAATTTAAACTATTTCCAACAACAACAACAGCAAAAAACATCAACGAGGCTCAATCCATGCTTTGTTGCAATGCCTAATTCTTATGTTACGCAAAACAAGTGGCAAAAATGAAAATAAAACAGTTCATTCCTTTGAAAAGGGAGAATTTTCAGGTTTAGTTATTAAATATGTCACAATAATTGTTCCCTCGTCCTGAATTAGATCTAAGATTATATTTCTTCCTGCATATCAGTTATTAAAATGTCAATTCCAACTAATGCGAGTTAATTGAATTATTTTGACGATTCCCTTCATTGTTCCGCCTTCTGCTTTCTTTGATTCCAGTGTTCTTCTAATGTCCATTTCTCTCTTACCTCTAAAAACTCCTGTTTCTTGTCTCATTACTCATTCTCTTTCTCTTGTACTATATTGTTATATAGTCTGCAATGCAAGGCTTCTGCATCTTTCTTTCCGTCTTCAAAATTGTTTTGAAAGGCAGAAAATAAATATGGCGAAACCCCTGTGGTGGTTGTTATCACCCGCAGAACTTGTATTTGCTTTTTCTTTATATATATATATATATATATATATATATATATATATATATAATTTAAGTCGGAATATCATTAACGCTTTCAAAAAGTATAGCGTTACAAAACTCATCAGATATAACAACCTGTTTACTCGGCAAAGAAATAAAAGTAAAAATAAGGCTTGCTGACGTTTGACCCCGGAATCCCTCCCCCTCCAACTCCACCCCTTCTACCCCCAATTAAACTGGCACAAACATACAGACGTCCGCGCACGAGCATGGACATAATAAAGAGCTAGGGTTCAAAGGAATTAAGTTAGGTACAAATAGCCAAAATTTATGGGACACTAACTACCCTTTGGTTGATAATTTCACACAAATTCGTCGCCTATTTTTATACTATCTCTTGTTTCTGCATCTAAATTTACCTAAATTTTTAATAAATTTGAACTACATATAGAAGTAGATTTACAAAGTTTGTTATTTAATATGGCTGGTCTTGCCTATTGTTAAGGAAAATCAATTCCATTACTCAAGGTTAAGCAAATAATAATTTAAAATAATATGAGAACTCTATGATTAGCAATATTTTCGGCACCATTTTTATATGTATAACATGTGCAGTGATGCCAGCAATTAAAAAATAGCATTTTAGCTAGTTGTAATCAAGTTCTAGCCTGGGCGATTTACTAACGAAATTGTGCTTACAAATTATTCATATGAAAACGACTTTGTGTATGGAAGGGAAGTGGTATTCTTTCATTGACAAGCCAAAGACAACAATATCTTCCTTCAAGCGCATCTGAAATATGAAAGCAAATAATTAATAATGCATTCATATCATTTAGTAGGATAAAATATTAAGAAACAACTCCATTGAGCGAAGAAATCTGCCTATAAAAAGAAAATTATCTAATTGGATACTCTTGTCTTTTTAATATAGACCGTCATTATCTGAATCTCTTTTGTCTAATTTAAGGAAAATAAATGCAGGACACAAAAGGTAAACTCTTCAAATGTTTAGAAGAAGGCAAAGCAGAGACCTCTTCCCATCGCTGCTCATTTGACATAACCATTAAAACTTAAAAAGGATTGACTTACAGGGTGGCTAGAATTAAAAAAAAAATAGCCTTTCCTCCTGTTAGTGAGTGACACACATAAACTGATTTGTAAACTAACCTCAATTAGCAAGAGAACGCCCCCGAATATCGTTTGATGTCAGAGATTGAATTTAGTTTAATTGTTTCATTTCAAATACAAAATAAAAGGCAATGAGAGGATCTTTATAATAAAGTGTTTGTAATGGAAATGGTGAAATAACGGGAAGTGAACTTTTAAACAAAGGTGAATATCTGTCCGACCTTTCACTGGTTCTGCAACAAAGGCTGGTTTATCACGGGGTCATATCCAGTTTAGACCCCAACTAGACTTGAAATGAATTTGTTTTCCCATGAACTAAGGTCAGCGCCCATCTACGCATCGCATCGCAGGAACAAAAATTTCGGGTCCACGGATTCCCGAAGCGCAGGCATCGATCCGGAAGACGGTATGGTGGACATTCTTTCTGTCTCTCAAATTTACAGGCAACTTCGAAATTATTAATCATATCCACAGGCAATTATAAGCTTATCAAATCTTGCCACTGGACAATTATGAGATTATCATATGAAATCGACAGGTAATTTTAGCGATTATAAAATCAAATTATAAATGAATTATAAGAGTATAAAATCAAATCTCTGGCAATTATCAGATTATAAAAGCAAATCGATAGGCAATTTTGAGATTATCAATCAAATATTTAGACAATTATGACTATTAAATCAAATCATCGGACATTATGAGATTATCAAATCACCAGGTAATTGTGCGATTATAAAGTTAAATTACAAGGGCATTATGAAATTATCAAATCAAATCACCAGGCAATTATGATATTACTCATCAAATACCAGTCAATTATGAGATCATTAAATCCCCAGGCAGTTATGAGGTTATAAAATTAAATCTGCGGATAAGTCTGAGATTATCAAATCAAATCATCAGGCAATTGTGCTATTATGAAATCAAATTAGCAGGAAATTCTGAGATTAACAAATCAAATCACCAGGCAATTATGAGATTATAAAATCAAATCATCAGTCAATTGTGAAATTATCAATCAAATCTCTAGATAATTATGAAATTATTAAATCAAGCCACCATGAAATTATGAGATTATATTATCAAATCAAATCACCATGCAATTAGGAGATTGTCAAATCAAATCACTAGGCAATAATGAGATTATCATTCAAATCTCCATCAAATTATTAGATTATAAAATAGAATCCCAGGCAATTATCATGTTATTAAATTAGATCACCGGAAAATTATGAGATTATCAAAGCAAACCACTAGGTAATTATGTGATTATCGATTCAAATCACCCGGCAATTAGTAGATAAAATCACCAGAAATTAAGAGATTATTGAATGAAATCACAACGAAATTATGTGATTATCAAATCAAATAAAATCACTAGGTAATTAGGCAATTATAAAATGAAATCACTAGCGAATTATGAGCTTATAAAAATCAAACCTTCAGGCAATTATGAGATAATCAAATCACTAGGCATTTATAAGTTTATCACTCAAACCAACAGGCAATTATTAGATTATCCAATCCAATATCCAGTCAATTGTAAGATAACCAAATCAAATTACTAGGCAAGTATGAGATTATCAAATCAAACCACCAGGCATTTATGAGATTATCAAATCTAATCACCATGGAAATAGGAAATTCTAGAATCAATTCATAAGGGCATTATATGATTATAAAATCAATTCACCAGGCAATTATGAGATTATCAATTCGCGAGGCAATTATCAGATTCTCGAATCAATCCACCTGGGGATTATGAGATTCTCAAATCAATTCACCAGCGAATTATGAGATTATAAAATTAAATCACCAGACAATTATGGGATTACAGGTTCTTCCTGGGTGTTAGCTCAGAGGATGTCAATGACCTTCTAACACCGAGGTACTGGATTCAATCCCTGCGAGAGCGAGCACAAAATATTTCGGCTTAGAGAGGGACCTATGCACCCATTGTTGCGCGCTGAATCTGGCATGTGAGCCCAGACAGTTTCATCCATACACATCCATCAGACACCTTGCCAATCGTCAACCCTTACTTTCCTCTTTTACACGCATTCGTTCCGGAACCAATTCAGAGGTGTTCTCTGCCTGCTAGTTGGGGACAGAACACAATACTAACGCTCTTTCTGCACCTTCCACGCCAACGAGAAGCGACCATTCTCACCCAAGTGTTGGCGAACGATTGTCATTCTAATCTTTCTGTGAATTTTATTATCCGTTCATAAGACCTCCTCCACGATTGGAAAGTGACTGGTACTGCAATTAATAACTAATATGTTCTTATATTCTTGACCTTTAAGATGATTGCAGAAGTGAGTGATGGTATAAAATAACAATTAGTTACCCCTTATGATATTTATTGATTAAAGAAAATCTATAATTGAGATTTTAAAGGGATAACTAAAGTTATATAGGTAAAAAGGCAAGGCAATAAACAAATTGAAAGCAAGAGCTGAATAATATAATAGAAATGAAATTTTAATTGCTAGTTTTTATTTTTAATATGGTTGTCACTCATTAGTATGAATAACTATTTTAATACATCGAGGAAAAGATTCTTACAACTGTCTGACAGTATTTAAAGTAATTGCTCGATTATATTAAGATCTGACGATTGTGGGGACTAATCCAAGTATTTCATGTATTTCAATCCAGTTTTTAACGAATTTGGACCTGTGAATAGGTGGATTATCGTTCTAAAAGATAACATACCCAGTGAGAAAGACTGCTAGTGCCTGATGGTTTACTAGTTTAGCCAAAATTGTCTGAGAATCTTGGGAGTTCATCATGCCATGCCTCCCAAGTCATCAGTGATCTACCACCGTGTTTAATTGTCGGAATGAGACAATCGAGATATTAAGCTGCTTTAGGTGTCCTTCAGACGTAAAATCTGTCAGAATATGAAAATAATATAAAGGAATATATCACATTCTTCCATTTTTCCATGTCAATTCCGATATGTACACCACCTTTTATGACGTTCCAAGTTGATTTGCACAAACAAAGAATTGACACCTGCCAGTCCATTCGTAATACAAAGCTCCATCAAGCTATAGACGAATAGTTTTTTTCGAAACATGACTTGTTAAATGATGATTAAGCTTTGCACTCAACTTCAAAGCTCCGGTCCTGTAAAGCTTTGATCATATGAGCTTTGTAAATCTATGGTCTCTCTAGTTGGGCTTTTTCTTTCTTCCGCCATTAATTTCGTTGAGGCTTTCTCTGAATCTCATAAGCAGTTATGGTCTTATTAACAGTTCCTCAAGAAATATTAAACATTTGATCTGTTTATTTCAACGATGATTCAGCACAAACTCAGAATTCTCTAAACTGAAATTAAAATAATATATTCTAGACAAAAATGAAATTAAAATAATATGATATTTTACACAAAACTGAAATTAAAATAATATATTCTACACAAAACTGAAATTAATATATGATATTTTACACAAAAATGAAATTAAACTAATACGATATTTTTACAAACCATATTAAAATAGGAAAGATATGCTCCATATATATTATGAGATTGCTAGCTGCGAGACTTTTAATATGTAAGCTTATAAGAGCTAGTGAACACGTGCTATCACAGAAGAACTTTGTTAATATAACTTTCGAAGAGAAAATTGTTATAAATTCAGATAAATAATTAGTATCTATTATTTGAAATTTAATGCAGTCAAATATAAGGTGTGTCAGAAAAGAAATAAGACTGGTCACAATTTTTTTTTCAAATCTAAACAACAAGTTTTTCTCTTCAAAATAATCTTCCTCGAGTCCAACACACTTTCCCATCCTTCTCCTCTACGTCTTCATGCACTTCTCGAAGGATTCCGATAGCTCCGTCGTCACGGCCCTTTTGCCAAGTCAGGAAAACATGCCCCATTGAGTTTGGGGCAAAGGAAAAAAATTCATGGAGCCAGGCCAAATGAGTAGAGAGGTTGCTCCAGCACGGTGATGTTTTTCTCAGCCAGGAGCTCCCGGATGGTCAGGGCGTTGTGAGCCAGCGCATTGTCGTAGTGAAACAGCCATAAGTGTTTTGCCACAACTCTCGCCTCTTCTCGCACACCGAACGAGCAGACGTCGCAGCCTCTCTTTCCAGACATGCTTGTTTATCGTCTGGCCCTGTCGCAACAGCTAAATGTGGACGATGCTCCTCATATCCAAAAATGCGATCAACATAAGTTCGACTTTGGACTTTGACTGTCTTGCTTTCCACGCCCTTGAAAATGCGTACCCTTCCACTAAAGGCTCGAGCGCTTGGTCTCTGGGATCATACTCGAAGGTCTATGACTAATCACTGGTGATAAATCTCCCTAACAAGTCTCATTCGGTAGCAAAACATTCAAGGATGTCATGTCACACCTACATGCGCCGCTCCTTCTGGTCATCCTTCAGCATCTTCGGCACAATTTTTACGCAAATCTTTCGCAGGCCCAAATCTTCGATGATAATCCTTTAAATGCTATCACGGTTAATTCCCAGCTCACTTGCAATCAGTCGAACAGCCAGCCAACGATGGCCACGCACCAAATGCCTCACGCCTGCAATGTTGGTATCAGTCCTGCTCGTTGAAGGCCTTCCACTATCTGGATAATCTTCCACGTCTTCCCCCCCTATTAAAACATCTTGCGCCACTCGAAAACCCGTGAGTGGGACATTACCTCATATCTGTACATTTGCTGCAGCATGTTGAGGTGCTTCTGAGTTTTCTCAAGGTGGACCAGAAACTTCAGGTAGGTTCGTTGCTCTGTGCCCATTACTTGAGGGCCTGAAAAGTGAGAAGCTGTTTACCAAAGCGCATGGAAAAACAATGGCTATAGATAGTTTAAAATACAGATATATACTCACATAACAGTACTTAATCCCTACCAGATTCATACCTCATACAGCACAGTAAGTCATGTTAATTTCTAACACACACCTATAGTAGTGAGAAAGTAAATTATCTCAACATACATAATTAGATTTCTTTCCAATGATTGGGAACATATAATTGTCTTTATGAAAAAAAAAAATGTAAAATGTGTTTTGTGGAAGCGACAAAAACGACCATAATAACTGGAAACTTAGCAATATTTTCTCAACAAAAAAAAATAATTAGAAACCGATCAAATAATGTAGCACTTATTAATTACAATTTATTCTTTCTTTTCAGAATTCCCTTGTTCTAAACTAAGTCACAACCCAAGTTCTTGTTTCAAGTTCAGTTTCAAGGAGCAAGATTTCGCTGGAATTAATAACCCAAAAGAAGCAGTTTTGTGGCTGTGGAAACGAAGAGATAAAAGTGTGGGAGAACCTCAAATAATCACAATTAGCCAGGTAATAACTACTTGGTTTATCTCTTGTTTTAAATAAATACTAGAAGGCTCAGGTTAACTTATTTAAATTTCTACTCTCTCTCGAGGAATTGGGGTTTGAACTATTTGAACGCACCCTCATACTTCTAGCATTTAGGAAAGATCGTTTCTGCTGCCATATTATTCTCTATCTTTTTCCAGTTCTTTCACCGCTTCTTTCAAGTTTCGTTAATTTTACTTTCTTCTAAAATTAAAATTTTCAATTCATTTGAACTACATAAAGAGCAAAATAAATAACATCAAACTATGACTTTTAAAATTACCAAATAAGATAAGTGTGTATTTCTTTTCCTCCAGTTCTGGTCTCATTACAAAAACGAGCACCTCATTTCTTACCACGTCACAAATGGCCGCCAAGGGTGGATTTCAGTGAATATTTCATGGACTCAGTTACCTCCAAGTTCCTTCCCTTCCGCTGATCTATACTTGAAGTTGTCCTGTACAACATGCACTGGAAAACGCCATCACCATCCGATCGCCAGTAATATTAAACACAGGCCTTTTCTTCTCATAAAAACTGACAAGGTCGAAATTCAATCAGAAATTAAGGTAAATGAATGAGTTTTATGCTACCATTCAATATCGTAGCGTTTATTGAAAGGCTACTCACAATGTACTCTGTTGTAATCTTGTAATGGGTTCAAATTGGTACTTATGAATATACGCAGTGCTTGTATATATCTGTTCCTGTAGATTTGCAATATGATCTACAAGATATAAGTAGCTAGAGGTAGCGAAGCTCACTAGGCTAAAGGCTTTGTCATTCTTAGAGATTTTTATTTGTCTGAATTTCCCACCTTGTTTCGCCTCTGAGTTAAATACCCGTTGGTTTCATCGGTTTCATTGCTCATTTACAAGACTTAGGTCATTTGCTGTGGCATGTCTTCTCATATGAGGTCTAAGTCAAAGATGTGGCAGAAATCTTGTTAATTTGTAGCACATGAAAAATTATTAAATAGACCATAAATATGGGTTGATCCTAAAGTATTTCCAAATTTAGAAAATTAATAGGAATTTAATACAGATTGATTCTTCTCATTTTATTAGCAAACTAATGACGATTTATATTTTTAATTTATACTTACTTGTTTTCACTGCGGACAGTTATTTCGCTAATCAACTTATCCATTTTTTTTACTGGGAAGAGATTTTCTATCACCCTAGACATGTATTTCCGGTGGTAAAAAAAGAGGCTTTCTAAAAACAGAGATTCCTCTCCTAATACACTTAGTATTCTTATGAACAAAATTTATTTGCAAAATTATTGCTAATGCTGCTAATCATTATTATATTGAGAGTTGAGAAGAAAGGTGCAGTTTTACGGAATCATTTGATAAAAATATATAATTTTTATACTTTAGATAGAGGTTCTCTTAGTGACTGGCTTACATCACCAGTCAAAGAATAGTAAGAGAAAAAGCTAATGGTTTTGACCTTATATACCAGAGGTTATTTAAAAAAATATGACAGAAAAATGTATAAACCGGAGAATTTTTTATAAGCCAAGGTAAAATTAAAATTAGTGTCGAACCCAGCAATGAGTATATGAGCATTACTTATTAGATGGATCGCAGAATTCTAATTTGAGGATTATTTGCTGACCAAACAGGTTTTGTATAAAGAGACTAGGGCGGAAATTTCGTCCGAAATGTTTAAAATTAGAGATTTTGCGAGTGCCCACTGCTTCATCTTTTATTTCTTTTTACTTTTGAATCGCATCTAAAGATAAGTTTTCATTTATTGAGGTCGATGGGGAGGTTCAAGATTATAAAGTGGTTTGCAACGCTCGAGAGTTCCTTTTATCGGTGTAGGCCACCACGGTGTACGGACATGTGTTAAAATAGGGAATAACCCGTTTCGCCGAAATAAAAATCTAGGACGCCACCAATTGAGAATGAAAGTGAAGCTACGTGTTTTTTTTATCATAATTATTTCTTACATTTTTGATATTCCCTAAAATATTTCCAAAATTTTAGTCGAGAAAGTGAAGCTAATACTCGTATATTATTATTTGATGAGATTTAGTGTTTATGGTATATTTAGTTATAAATATACCAGGCTTCGCTAATTATAATAATTTTAAAAAGGAACTCAACTAAATTTTCCCCCGTTCAAAATATCACGTTGCCAAAATATAGATATAGAAGAAGATATACGAGGAGCGGTCAATAAGTTTTGTAATTCGGATTTAAGGAAACGAGATATGAGAAAAAGTGATTTATTATTTCTCAATATAACTACCCTCGACTTCAATACACTTGTGCCACTTTTCCCTGAGGCTTCGAATTTACGACTGCTGTTCAATCCATTCCTGGATGGCAAGCTGGATATCTTCATAGTCCCCAAACCATCGTCCATGCAGTGCAGCCTTGAGCTGGTGGAATAAAAAGAAGTCGCTAGGGGCCAGATCTGGACTGTAGGGGGGATGGTTAAGCTCCTAGAATCCGCACTAGCGCAGGGGAGCTTGTACAACTCTGGCCTTGTGGACAGGGGCATTGTCGTGGAGGAGCAGGACACCGTGTGTCAACTTACCGCGCCGCTTCTGACGTATGCCCTTCTTCATCCCAGCCAGTTCCTCGGCGTAATATTGGCCTGGGATGGCCCTTCCACGAGGCGCATAGTCCACCATCAACACTCCCTCAAAATCCCAGAAGATGGTGGCCATGATCTTCCCGGCTGAGGGTTGGGCCCGGAATTTGATGGGGGTCGGAGGGCCCCTTTGCTTCCAGGCCATGCTTTCGAGCTTGGTCTCGAGATCCCTGTGATGGACCCACGTTTCATCGCCTGTCACTATGAGTGACTCGAATCCCGCCGGGTCTTGGTTGTACAGGAGCAGCAGCTCCTCCGAACTTTGACGACGTTGAAGTCGATCATGGAGCGTGGGGTTTCGTGAGGTTTCAAAGACCCAACGGGCAGAGACCTTGGTCATGGCCAAATTGTCGTGGATGATGTTGATAACACTTCCATGTGGTATTCCAAGTTCTCGTTGGATTTTTCGACCTTTATCCGTCGATATTCGATGATCATCCTCTCTTCACGGGCCACATTGTCCTCGTTTGTCACGTCTGAGGGCGTCCTGGACGGGGGTCATCTTCAAGGGACTCACGACCATGGCGGAACTCCCTATTCCAGCGAGCAATGGTTGCATAGGAAGGGGCGGTGTCGGTGTACACTACAACCATGCGTTCATGGCTCTCTTTTGCATTCTTGCCTTCCTTGGTCAAAAAATTTGATCACTGCGCGGTGCTCAACCTTCTCCATTGTTAAAAAATTTGTGACTGGCGATCTGCGATCAGCTACTGTTTCTTAAATAAACGAGGCAGGAGCGTGCGGCTACAGGTACTGACTTGTAATAACTTGTCCTAACACCCCCACAAACAGCCATCCCCTTTCCTCTGTTTTGCCCCACCGATTCGCAAAACTTATTGACCGCACCTCGTATAAAAATGAATTTTCTGAACTTCACCATTTGTAATTCTTTGGGTTTTAAAAGATTCATAAAATTTCCATACTTAGATTTATTTCTGAACTTCACCATTTTGTTTCTTGATATTATAAAAGAATTATTAGAAATAACTTTGATAAAAACACATAATTCATAACCAAACTAAGATGAAATTATTATTCAAATACTCAGAAAAATCCCCTTTTTAAATTATAGTTAGTGATGATGATGATGATGATGATGATGATTAGATAGGACAATTAATAATAAAATAAATGAAATTTAGTAAAGGTTTTTACGTTATTGCAGTATTTCAAGAAGTAATGCAGAAATATTTTGAAACAGTTTTGCTTCAAAAGTTGGGTTACGTTTGGTCCACGTTCTTCGATAAATTTCGACAAAAGATCCGAGAAAGTACACCAAACCGAACCTTACCTAACCTAACCTAACTTAATTTAACCTTAAAACTAATATTTTTTAAAAGGAAAAAAAACCCAACAACATTCAGAATCAGCGTGAGAAAGTAAACTACACGTGACATTTTCAAAAATATCAAAGAAAGGGCAATAAAAAAAATCGATTATTTCGCTAGCACCAGCCGAGAAAAACAGCGGCAGTCATCCAAAACTACTCGAGAATTTATAGAACATATAAATACTTATATCATAGTTAACTTACTGTCTAATGTGTCTAATTTGAACAAATATAATTTAGACGGAAAACATTTTAGATGTTTCTCGTGTAAAACAAAGTTAATTAATTTGTTTTTAGCGCAACTAAATGGGTAACGATACCGAAAAATGGCCGCTCTTTTTTATTAAAACAACGAGACTAGTTTCGAAAGAACGTTGCTTCCAACACTGATGATGGAAACAGGATACTTCTGAAACTATTCTCGTTTTAATAAAAAAAAAATCCTAAAATAGGACGTCTTTTTTTAAATATTTCAAGTACGTGAATGTACTTCGTTAGATGACTAATAATTTTCTCTTATAATTTATTAATTTAAATAATTTCAAATTATTTTGTTGAGGGATAGTCAAATCACAAACCACTAAAGTTTCTGAGCAAATAATCCAATAATTTTAAAGGAGTCATTAATGACAGTTTTTATGCTCTTCTTTAGCAAAATATTTCTATTTTCCAACAAAGTTTTGATTTGTTTTAATGCGTGCAAATATCAACCAAACATCACTCGTTCTCGTTCATCCTCAGGGACGCCCAAAGAGATCCCCTGGAGAATGTTCACCCCAAGGGAAAAAATGTTGCCGTGATTTCCTTTACGTCGACTTTAAAGAATTAGGCTGGGACAATTGGATTCTGCACCCTCCAGGTTTCACTATGTACTACTGCAAAGGATCGTGTGCAGATGTTACAGCTTCTTCACTTTCCCAAGCTGGAAACACGTATCTGGGGCTATTACAGGTAAAGGTCATCAGATTCTTTTTCAAATCCTCTATTATTGTAGTATATGAATTAAGAAAAAGAAGTATATTATGAATATACTGCTTAAAGACAAAGCTAGAAATACCATATTCCTTTCAGAGGCTAATGCTACAGCCTAACTTGTCCCCTGGCGTAAGAGGAGCATTGGCTCCATGCTGCTCTGCAGGTAGCAAGAAACCCTTGAGCTTTCTATGGATTGAATCGTCTCAACCCGTTTCCTACAAGATTACTGTACTTCCGGATATGGTCGTGACTTCCTGTGACTGCAATGGATGAAAGATTTTCCTCACAATTTGAAACCATGAATTTAATAAATTAATGCAAAGAGTTAAACATGCCTGAGAAGGCATTCTGTGGTCATTCGCCCAAGCTTGAAAATACGTTTCTCACATATATTTATTATATACGGGCTTTTACGGATGAAGTGTTTTGATATGAATATATTTTATATCTAGATTGAGTAGTAAAGTGATAGAAATTGTCATAGTAAGATTGTCATTGTACAAAGTAACTTCCTTATATCAACTCTTCTGAGAGTGATATGTTTGAATGTCATAACTCGGGACAGAATAATTGAATATGTACATAATCTCATCATTCATATAAATTTATATTCTATATTTACATCTCCTTCTAGACTAGTTATCTTATAAATATAAATCAAATACGTCTATTAAAATTGACATAATATTTTTCTCATTATTTTTTAAATACATTGAATCTCATTTTCATTAATTAATAATTCAGGAATTCCAGTTACTACATATTTATGTGTTAGAAGCTACATGTAATTCGTCCATTTAACTTATAATTTAAATTAAAAAAATGTTTATAAAATTAATAGTGTTCGATTAAAAGAACAAAGAGGCACTCTAATTAATTGCTGGGCCACTCAATCTCTTTTACCAAATGTATGCCAAAGCTATTATTTTTAAATGTGGAGACATGCTAGGTTCATTTTTTTATTGCGTTATCCCTTTAGTAGTTGGTTTTCTATTGATAATAAATAGTGTTTGTGGATAACTAAAATAGAAACACCGATAATATTTTCTGCATCATTAATGCAATAGAAGTTGAAAAAACAATAAAATTGTCTCCCCCAAAAGGATTCCATGGCATATTGGAAACAAAGATGATAAAGAGCGATAAAAAAAGATAGCTGAATTGATGAATATTATAGTAAATTTTCGGAAAGTGACCTGCCTCTATTTTGTGGATAATTCATAATCGATTTTGCTAAAACAGTTTTTATTTTTAAAATTTTTGTTTTTTCTTGGGAGAAATCCTCAAAAATGTCTTTTTAAATTAAAATAACCATTAAAAGTATAGAAGCAGCCCGAACAAGTCAATGAAACGGTAGCCATTGTGTTAATTTTGTGTGTTATGATTTAGTTTCGATTCATATTCAATTTTGCTTAAAAACATTTTGTTTTGTTTTAGAAATTTGGAGACAGCTTTTTGATGGGGTCAGCCTGGATCATGAAGGGCTTGGGATGAGAAAAACTAGTGACTGCAGCTTGTAACGATATTATCTTCCCTTTGCTTCGTTAAGGAAGCAGTCATGTGAGAAAATTTATGTACAGCATTATAGCGTTAAAAAGCAATTACCCAAGGTTTGGGAGCTTGTCTCGATCTAATTTGAGGTTGTTGATTAACACTATATAACTGAAAATTTCATTGAGTTGGCCGGTCATTTAATGAACATCCACCAATATTATAATTCAGGAAATATTTCAACTGGTAGAGTTAGGGATTAATAATCATATAAACGTTTGGTATATTATTAGTTAAAAGTTATTGACGTTGTAATTTTGAGTTACATTTGTTGTCACTGCTCCACTAACATTATAATGTATAGTTTTACACGTCACTAGCGCACTGATCATACACACTAACGATTCAGGAACGAGTAGAAAAGTTGTCTTGTACGAAAAAAAATATCAATTTTGAAAAGTTAACGCTTCTCAGTTTTGATTTCAAACTTCAGGGTAATTACTTAATTTAACATTTAATTCTAGTCGTATATAAATGCAATTACTAATATTATAGAAATAAGTATAAGTAATTGTTATAAATTCTAGTTTTTAACACAAAATGAGAAAAACAGGAAAGCTAACAGCTAAGGCATATTTGACAATACATTTTTCTTTCCATATGCAATGGTTGGATCCCATTTTCACAAAAAAATATTCTCTTTTAGGACTCCTAAATTTGCAATACTATGTGTTTATGCTAGGTATATATCAGTTGCATTTTTAAAAACGCCAATTTAATATATATGTTTAATCTCAGCAATCATACTTTTCTGCTGTTAAATATCAATGCAAACAAACCAGAGTTCCTTAAAATTGTGATTCATTAGTGTATAATTGTATATGTAATTGTTGAAAATGCGCAAATATTCATCTGAATGATTTTTGTGTTAATTATATATTATTTCCAAATAAGGTGAAGGTGCAATTTTTTATTTGTAAATATGCTTCCAGAAGCTTACTATTTTCTTTCATTTTCATATTCACACCTGAGGTTCAATTATTCTCAGTTTCTTTCATATTGTTTTCGATTCCTGACACCATTTCGGTCTCTTTCTTTGTAAAATGCTTGTTGTTTTAAGGTCTTAAATGTCTTTTTTTGTCCAAACTCTCACAAATATTATTAAAGTTCAAAAGAAGTGGGAGACCGAACAAGGAAAGCTTTCCATATGTGCAGTTGAATATATTTTTATTGAATATCCTCATTCCTCGATCAATTGAGCATAATTTTTATAATTAGTTAAAACATAAGCGCGCCTAGAGCAAGTTTTTTTAGGGATAACTTTTTAAAAATAGGAAGATAAAATAAAATCATTAATTCTTTTGGGCATTAATTTTGTTTCTTATACCTAATACTATCATTTTAATGGCGTGTAATTTGCTTAGTTATGTTTTTTATTCATGATTCTCACCATTTTAAACCAAACTCCGTGGGATAATATAGTTTAATGTAAGGTTTTCAAAATTATGGAGAGCCTTCCGGAACAGGGCCTTATAATTATTTCATTAATAACGATCTTTTTCCCAAAGATTCAAATTTGTTATTAAATGTTTTTTCGATAAATTTGTCCTATAAACTGAAATTCAATTTGTATTGCAACCAAACACTTCTTCTAATACACCCTACACCTTCCGAATGAAAGGAACAGCAATTATACTATAATATATAATATTTCATTGTATTTATTTATTTCTAAGATTAATATATTCTACAGTCTAGCTGTATGATTGACTATTTTTATTCCATGATGGAATGAATACTGCTTTGTTTTTTTATTTTTTCAATTAAACAATCAATTCAATATCAATTGTTTTTAATCCTTTGAAAAGATTTAAATATTAACAGATGAGAGGAGTTAAAATTAATTCTAGATATTAAAAATTCTGCGTTAACTTCCCAGAATTCCATATTAGAAGAACTCTCGAAGAAAAGATATGGGTTTTGTTTCAATTAAATTAATCATTTATGACATAATAATCAAGTTGGTATGCTGCTACAGAAAATATATATATTTTTTAAATGAAAAAGTATCTAGAGAAAGTTGATTCGAATAATTTAAAAGCTAAGCGAATTAAGTAAATAAAAAAAAAAAAAATTCTCGTCGATAAAATTCTTCATTACGGAAAGCAAGACATACACGTGCCTTAGATAATTACCAGATAAACTGCTTTTTCCCTTCAGTCAAATATAAGATTTTTGATGTATTGAATTGCGGTCAATTGTAAAATCAAATTCATTATTCTTGTCTATTGATGCGCGTGCTTTTCATTCTTGACACCATAATATTCGTAGAATTCTATTTATTCAATACCACTCTTACCTTATTTGTAAGAGCTCTAGCTAGCTTTGTGAATATGATTTTGACTTTCAGCATCAGGCAAAGGGTAGATCGCAACGAGCAAGGACACGAAAAACTCAGTGACAAAATGGACAAGGCCGCCCACTGGTGAATATGCTGATAGTAGTGGTCACACTCATGCAGATAGTTAGTACGTAAATTAGCGCGCGTTTGTGTACACACGTATATGTACACATATACACAGTGCACTGTCTTTAACTAGGTACCATTAGGTTTATCGTTAGTAGTAAAGAGGCCCAATTCAGGTACTTAATAAGCACACGAAATATACTTACACAGTCTTGTCACCTTATACTTAAGACCATTAGGCTTATCGCTAATTCGCAGGACTGCTTAAATTCGTTTGGCTGCCGGAGACCAAATTTGTTATGATATCTTAACTGATATTGCTCCATTTTTGTTAAATAAGCTTCCGCAACTGTTTACAATTAGATTGCTTCTTTTTATCGACCGTCAGTTTGATTCTCGCCCACAAATTCTTTATATGGTTCAAATCTGGCGAACTCCCTGGCAAAAGTCCCAAAGAATCATTGTTATTTTCAGCCAAGAACTTTGTTATTACTTTTGCTTTGTGACAAGGTGAGCCATCATGCGGTAAAATGCAGTTATCATCTAAAAATATGGCCATAAACATTTGGGAAAACGTGTTGATGAAGCAAGTTTTAGTGCATTTTAAATTCATTAACTGTATTTTTTAGCAAAAATATTAGTGCTTTATTACATTAGATGACAAGCAGACCGAGACATAGAGAGTTTCCGAATGCCGAATACTTCAACGTGGGCACGAACCTGGATTCGTGAAAGCGCTCCACTTTTTTTCCTCCTAACAAGGCATCTTCAAGAAGCTCCATACAAGCAGAAGAGAGCTTCATCAGAGAATATCACTTTGATCCACTCTTCAACTGTCAATTCTTTATATTTCTTACAAAGGTGAAGCATATCTATTAAGTTATTCTTGGTCAGGTGATGTTTCTTCACAGTCCTCATCGACTTGAAACTTTTGTAGAAAAGCCCCCGCCTAACTGTGCGCGCTGAAGTGTTCACATCTGCCTCTTTCCAAAGATGAGCAAGCTTGAAACTGAAAACAACCCGATCATTGAGTTTAGACCTTACCAGGATACACGGAAGTCAAATTGGCGCCTAGAAGACTTTTCAAGCAGTGTAACAAAGCTTTTTAAAGTTACTAATAATCCCCCCTATCTTTTTGTATTACAGGTCACTTTGGTGGAGAGAAACAATGGTTACACGTGTTTCTTTGGAAAGAACCATTTCTGGAATTGAAAAAGATTAAAACATTTATCTTTACAAAAAATATTGCGAATTGATTTTAATAAAACATCATTCATTTAACTGATATTTATCACCAATTTACTTTTTTGGTAATAAAACTCACCTAATACAAAAGCAAGACCAGAGGGTGATTTTGAATTCAGCCAAAAAATGAACTGTTTTTCTATTTTTTTTTAAGCGATGACTTTTTAATAAACTTGGGAAATATAAATAATAGAAGAATTATTTATATCACGTCAATTCTAAAAACAAATAAAAAAAATATACATATATCACTCTAAAGACTTTTTGCCATGGTTGTATATTATATATATATATATATATATATATATATATATAGAGAGAGAGAGAGAGAGAGAGAGAGAGGGAGAGAGAGAGAGAGATAGAGAGAGGAAGAGGAATTAAAACGTAACGCCACCCAGAGGGCCAAGCGGACATATATACTAAAATCCCTCTTCAGAGAGAGCGAGAGAAGAGTACCAGAAATTGATGGACGTGAAAACGTTAGTCGTCTGACTAACAGGCAAACTGTCAAAGGACTCTGATCTCATCGCCGAGTAGTCTAATCGAACTGCACGTCGAAAGTAAGCCGCAAAAGGCCATTAAGCAGCTCTTATAAGAAACTGGCCCCAGCGAAATTGAGGAAGAAATCCATCTAACAGACGGGTTGAACAACTCGCTAGGCAAAACACCCAGTTAATCACCGGACTTCAAAAGATACGATTATCTACGAGGTCAGGAGGCCCGTGGTTAGAGCACCAAAGAGCTGTTTCAGGTCAGAAAGACCACCGAGGAGAAATAATGTGACTGTTGTCGGTGCCTCTCATTAAGAAGCAGATCTGGGCTCCGCGGTGTCACCCCCTCCACCTTCCCGCTCCCCTTAGTGGCATTACATCATCCGCCTAAGTTGTGGCAGTCTTCGGGCTATAAATAAGCCCCGTAAGGAAAGAAAGTGAGTATTCTGTTAGAGACGATAGAGGACGAGATTTTTGTGATCAGTCCCTCACCCTGTTACGGACTCGACTTCTAAGATTTAGAAGTTCGTCTCGTTTTCTTATCGGTGCTATACCGATTTATCGTTCACAGATTTAGCAAGAGGTCTGGCTGGATCAAAATTCCTAAGTGCCAAACAGGAAATTCGGGAGCAAGACAAAAGAAGATCCGCTCACCCTTGAGGGACTCTCAAATCGCAATCTCAGTAATTTTGAGAGAAGAAGAATTAATCCCCAAGTAAGTTACCTTATTTACTGTCGGGATCGCCCTGTATACCAAAACTCAGTTTGGTAACCCTGCGAAGTGGACGAGGGTACAATAAGAACTCAAGAGCTACAAAGAATACTACTCCTTGAGCCAGAGAGCACAACTCCTCTCTCCGTCTTTTAGACGTATAACCGGATCGATAAAGTCATAAGAAGAGATCGATATCGGTTTCTACCGTCTCAATGACAACCTTCCTCTTTTCCCTGCAAGGCGAAGATGCGTGAAAAACCAAGTATAGCAACATCCGTCAACCTCTCTTCCGATTAAGGTCATGTAAGTCCGAATGACTATATATATTTGTTTTGGATTAATTAGGATTTTTAAAACTGTCCCAAGCTAACTAAGGGAGAAAGAGTATTTCATGACTGCTATCATATTTTAGTTAGACTAGGGAAAGCAAATTGTGGCCTAACTCTGTAACTTACAGGCCCCCAGAAATTAGCAATCTGGCAATTGGTTTGTTTGCGTGAAGCCTACTTTGTTTTGATCACGGCTCTCGTCAGGAGTAGGCCAATATTCGATTCGTGCGAACCATGTTAAACTTATAGAATTTCGTGTAAATATTAGAGTTAATTGATAAATTAAAAGATATATATTTTGGTTAACCATGTTGTTTTACTGGATCCTTACGTGTTGACTGGCTCTTTCCTTAAAACTGATTAAACGCTCTAGTACTCTCTTAAGTATTTAAACTCCTTTAGACGAATCCGGAGTCTACTCAGCCAATAAATGAATTATTTTTCTTCCTAAGTAGTGTCAGACTGGCTCGCTAAAGTCATAAAATATATAAATACTTTGACAAAGAGGTATTGCATCGGAGTAAATGTTAAACGGCCAACAGTTGAAGAATAATTCTCCAACAAAAGTGGGCCTACAATTCCTAGACAATATATATATGGAGAAGTGATACACAGAAACAAGAGAGAAGAGATCCTACTGGAGGTGACTCTGAGAATATCAAAGAGAAAAAAACATTGCCCGGCAGTGACTCGAACCTCAGAAATGTGTTGTCATGGCTTACGTATCCTGTTAGCTCAGTCAGTAGACCACTGGTCTAGATAACCAGAAGTCTGAGGTTCGAGGCCTTGCTGGGCAATGTTTTTTTTTCTTTGATTTTCTCGGGGTCACCTCCAGCAGGATCTCTTCTCTCCTGTTTATGTGTATCACTTCTCCACACATACTAATATCAAGCGTTTAAGCTTGGGGGAGACACGTGCTAGTTTACGCCCCAACCACACGGGCTGATAGCTTTCGGTTGCGCAAATCAGGGATATCTCGCTTTTACAATTATATCTCCTCTGTCCTTACAGGGACGGTTTTATTTGGGCGGTGGTTTCTGGAGGTGCGAATGAAAACGTTAAATTGATGAAATGTGTTGTCATTGGTTTTCTTCCCTTAGCTTAGTCGGTAGAGCACTGGTCTAGATAACCAGAGGTCTGAGGTTCGAGTCCTTGCAGGGCAATGTTTTTATTCTCTTTGATTTTCTCGGGGTCACCTCTATTAGGATCTCTTGTTTCTGTGTATCACTTCTCCACACATACTCATATGAGTGTTTAAGCCTGGGGAAAACGCGCGCTAGTTTGCGTGCCAACCACACGGGGCGATAGCTTTCGGTCACTCAAATAAAGGATATCGTGCTTTTCCAACTATATATATATATATATATATGTATGTATATATATATATATATATATATATATATATATATATATATATATATATATATATATATATATATATATATATATATACAGGTGGGGGGGCAGAAAGGTTGCCCCGATTTCAAAGGTTATTACAAAACAAACTCATGATCATACGAGAATAAACTTTGTATTTATAATAAGTACATTAAATGCCATTGTGATTCAAGTGGTTTTGAAAATTGTATCACTCAAGTAACAACCGCCAATGTCGATGCAGTTTTAAGGTGTCTCTCGAAAGTTCACCATAGCCCTTTGAACCATATCCCATGGAATTGCATTGATTTCCTGAGTTATTTTGCTGCATTTAGATTTTCTACAGTTGCTGGCCGGTGCTGATACACTCGTGATTTTAGATGCTCCCATAGAAAAAATTTATAAAGGGCTAAATCCGGGGAACGTGGGGACCACCCAATATCGCCTCGCAGATAAACAAGATGACCCGAAAGCGCGTCACGGAGGAATCCGAAGTGAACGTTGAGACGTATGCGATTTGGAACCATCTTGTTGGAATCGTACATTGTCCGGATTATGAGCGGCGAGTAACTGGACGTCTTTAGGATGGAGAAATCTTTCGAGGAGTTCACAATAACGATCCGATGTAACAGTCAATGTAATACCTTCTTCTTCGAAAGAATAAGGACTCCACACGCCGAAATCACCCATGGCAAACCAGACAGTAACCTTCGCACTGTGGAGTGGTCGTTCGTGGAGTTCACGAGGGTTATTGACTGACCAGTATTGAAAGTTCTGTTTATTAACGATCCCCGATTAATGGAAGTGCGCTTCATCACTGCAGATCAGAACAGCTGTTGGGGGGATGGTCTGGGAATGTCCCGACACAAAGTTGTACGGGTTTCATAATCCCACTCGCTTAGCTCCTCTACAACCATCATCTTGTAGTGATGCATGTGGAGAGACCTGTGTAAGATTCTGCGAACACCTCGAACAGACATGTGTAAGGTAGATGCGTGTTTTCGTGCGGAACGTCTGGAAGACTACTGTATTGAAGCTGTCACAGCTGCAAGATTTTCTGGCCTGTATCACTCTTAGGACAGACAGGATTTTTCTTGTTTAAAGCCGTTGATGATGTTTGTCTAAAGTTAGAAACCCACCAAAGAATTGTTTTTCCATCCGGTGCGGGATCATGGCGACAAAGCGCAAAGTATCTTCGGAAGGAAAGTTGTGTAATTGCGAGGGACTCACCGCTCTTAAGAAACTCTTCCACAACAAATGCACGATATTCTCTACTCCAGGCCATAGTGGGTACTACATGAAACAGAATATAAATGGCATTTAATATACTTCATAGAGATACGAAGTTTTTTCTTGTATCTTCATGTGTTTGTTTTTTATTAACCTTTGAAATCGA
Source organism: Ceratothoa steindachneri (assembly GCA_963969495.1). Taxonomy (NCBI): domain Eukaryota; kingdom Metazoa; phylum Arthropoda; class Malacostraca; order Isopoda; family Cymothoidae; genus Ceratothoa; species Ceratothoa steindachneri. Next base: position 97,819,254 of record OZ018332.1, read on the forward strand.
GCCAACCTCTCTGCCCCACCCTGTATATATATATATATATATATATATATATATATATATATATATATATATATATATATATATATATATATATATATATATATATAATTAGGTAAAAGGCCATGTTGTATGCAGGTTCTATTAAAATCCATAGCTGTGGCTGCGTTATTAATTTGAACTTGTATTTTCTTAATTTTCTTACAAGTTTTTTTAACAGGGTCTTCGAGGTGAGAAAAAACATCCGCGAATGATATTCTTTATTCCTAGACGTCTTTTGAACATGTTAGGTCATCTTCAGAGAATGATCAGAAATGGAATTATTCAAAAATTGCTACATTACATAGTATTTCTACGCGAATATAAGTATTACGAAAATTGGGCAATCATGACGCGGGAAATTTTTAAGGGGAAACTAAGCGCTGCAAGAAACATATAATATTTGAAGGCTCAGATTGTCTGACTATTGACGGACTGAATTTGGATTCTTTTTTACAACGGAGAGTTGTGAGCGCGCGTAAGGAAAAGTTGACTTTTCATTAAAGTTAACGTTAACTTCAAGAAAGAAGAAATATATGCGCCCTCTGGACTGATTGGAGATTCCTCCTGTTTCCAGTGGGCGGGGTGCTTATCCTAAAGGGGTGATTCATCCTTAATTCCTCCTTATTCCATGCTTTGACTTCCACTTACTTCTCCAACTAAAAGCAACATAACACGACCACCGCTTCGCCCAGAGCCACTTAAAGTAGAGTATAGTGAACCCCGAAAGGAAGTCTCAATAGGGGGCGCGAAGAAGGGGGGTCCTTAAGACCACGAGCCAGAAATTCTGTGGAGGCGCTTCTTAGCTTAGGCCTATTTAGGTAGGGTGGTTGTAAAGTGCTAAAATAAGTAGGTAAATAGGGAACCATAGGCTGCTAGGTGATAGGGAACGTTTACACCGTTCTTTTTTACAGATTTAGAGAGAAAGGAAGAAAACAAACATAGAGTTCGGAGAAAGGAACGAAGAAAAAAGCGCCTAGGCGCTCGACTAGCAAAAGGAGGGGGATCATCTCCCTCTAGGAAAAGGAGGCAGCCTGGAATGCCTACGAGTACCTCTACAGACAATTGACCAGGAGGTCAAACGGGACAGAGGAAAACAGTGCGAGACATTATTTGGACAGATAAAAGTAGCCCTGGTCAAAATTATCGACATCTCAAATGGCTACGTGGTAATTGCAAGTAAGGAAGGAATAGAGACAATAAAGAGTATAGGACTAACGCCCAAAATCCCGCCCCATATCACTGCAAACAAAAGTATCATATGAAGGAAAGTCGACGTTTGGGTGGGTTCCCATGACAAAGAGGAAATGAAAGAAGAAATAGAAAAAAATCATGAAGGCATAAAAATAAATGAAATAATCAAATTTGGCCACCACACACATGTCTTTAAAATTGTGTGTGCAACAACAGATATGGCAGCAAAGATATTTCAATGAGGACTGCTCATGTTTAACAAGAGAATTCCGCCAGAGAACATGGAGCGCGAGAAACATATTAATATTCAAAGCTACAATATGTTCTGAGTGCGGACAGAAGATCTACGAATGGAGACAGTGCAAAGAAAGTACTAAGAAATGCGTGAACTGTCATGGGCCACATAAGACTACGGCAATGACATGGCCCAAAAGAAAGGATATAATAGAACGAAAGTAAAGAGAAGCGAGAAACGAAAAAGAAACTAGAAGAAATGCAAAATACGCAGGAGTGGCTAAAGCAACTGTGAAACAAGTACAGGAAGCACATACCCATCTAACTGTGCCACAGGGAGAATCAACAGAACTGCTCACATGCATACTCTATGCCCATGTGATGTATATTGGGAAACCGGGCACCTTCGCTACGACACTCAAGAAAATGGTAGAGAAAAATGGTATGAAGAAGATGTGGTTCCCTGACAACACCCCGTCATCTGAAATCCTTAAAATCAACGTCACCTCAGCGTCAACACCAACGAGCAATGAGGAACACACTACTGAAGAGAACACAATTTAAAACATGTCAGTGCAAAGTAATGAAGGAGACAAAATAGTACGCATCGAAGCCCAGGAATTAAAACTTAAAGTCTACAGTGATGAATGCTCCCCCCTCCGGAGAAGCAAGAAACAGGATGACATCATAAGGGCAATAAAGAAGGAAAATACAAATGGACATTCAAAGGAAAGACAGGAGAAGAGAAGAAGACGAGGAAGAAGTACAAAAATTCTTATTGGAGGATAAAATACGAATATACCCTGGCGACTGCGTTACTCTCTGCGATTCTACATTTTAAAGTATGAAGAATGGTACGTTTAAAGGCAACAACGCAGAACCCAACAAGAGATCGACCCACCAGAAGACCAGAGATCTCTAGAAGACCTTAACTTAATAAACAATGGAACCAGAAAGGAGAAGAAAGCTCAGCATTCTGCAAATCAACACTCAAGGGTGGATCGGTAAAACATCGGCATTAGGAAACAACTTTAGGGAGATCGATCCAGACATAATATTAATATCAGAACACTGAATACAGAAGAAAAAAAACTAGGAAATTGTTCGATTACACCGCCATAAACGCGAACCCTTCAGGCGAGCGCCATGACGGGGCGGCCATAGCAATAAGAAGAGGGCTGAAGAAGTTACTAATTTGGATGAGGCATACTTGGCTGTAAAAATTGGAACGTAATTAACGCCAATAATAGTAACCACGGGATACCAAGCACCAAGAAAAAAATACCTTCCCCTGCACAACCTATTTAAAATCTTTGGCACAGGTTTCCCAACCATCTTTATGGGAGACTTCAATGCCAGGTGCAGTTCAGATGGATACCGCTCCAGAAACAACAGAGGAGCCAACTTAGAAATGATGTTGGAAAGAAACATTTTCAAAAGAATAGGGCCAGACTTTCGAACATATGTCACAGGCAATGCAGCTACAAAACCAGACGTCGTGTTAAGTAACTTCAAAATGCCATACAACATCCACATGCATCCAGTTACATTTGCATGTAGCAACCATGCTGGAACACATTTGCTCATGAATCAATACCCGATACAGGTACCGGTACCGGCGAGGAAGGACTACAAGAGAGCAAACTGGGCAGGTTACACACAATATCTTAGTAACTTCGACCCAAAATATCTCACTGACGCCAACCTGGAAGATATTGATGAGGAGAACTCAAGATTAACAAGAACGATCATTGAGGCGGACGAAAGATATATACCAAAGACAAGATACCATACTCTTCAACATCCTAGATGGACAGAGAAAATGAAGAGAAAGAATAGGCAACTAAGAGGAATACTAGACCAAATAATTCTCCATGGACCAAATAGAGAGCGATACGAAGAAATCAGAAGATAGCGAGAAGAACTGAGGTATCTCATAGAAAAACAGCAAAGCCACATATGAGATAGTCTAATAGAGAAAATCGATGAAGAAAGAAAACCGAAAGAGAACTAGAGACTAATAAATAGACTTAAAGCAGACCGCCGAGAGAAAAAATAACAATTAAGAATGAACGGGGAGAAAAAATCCAAGAAGAGAGGACCACAGAAGAACTTTTTCGTAATCACTATAAATCAGTGTTCTTCATAACACTAGAGGAGGACGAAGACTTAAATCTAGAGATAGACGAAATGGTTCACAGAGTCTTGCGAGAAAACATAAACAAGATCACTCCAGCACCAAATGTAGAGCGAGAAAGGGAGGAAATTCTGGGTACTAGGGCCTACATAACAACAGAAGAGATCAAAGGCGTAATACAATCATTCAAACAGAAAGCGCCAGGCCCCTCAGGAATAACCAGAATTAATCTGACCATAATCATCAGAGCATTAAAGAATATTTTAAACCAGTGCTTAAACACCGGTTACTTCCCTGATATCTATAAACTAGCGGAAATGATATTCGTTCCAAAGCCAGAAAAACCACTAAACCACCTCAGCAGTTACTGGCCAATATCGCTATTGAACTTCATGGGAAGAGTCTTCGAGAAAATCCTTAACAAAAGACTAAAAGAATATCTTGAAGAAAATGACCTTTATAAGAATTATCAGTTCGGATTAAGAAGAGGCAGAGACACCACAATGGCACTTGGCATAATAGCAGAGAAAATAGCAGCAAAGGCCAAAGCAAATAATAACTACATTGATCTGGTCCTGAGAGATGTAGAAAAAGCATCCGACAAAGTCTGAGTCAGAAGAATGCAATATCAGATCTTAAATATCCAGATGAATAGCAATCTGGAGAGAATTCTATGCGACTATGTCAGAGAGCAAAGAGCATATATGAAGATCAATGGTTATTCAGACCAGAATTCAAATTGGAAGTTGGACTCCCGCAGGGGGCTGTCTCAGCCCTACGCTATATTCAATATACAGAACAGACCTGCCACCACCAATAATGCCTGGTTGCCTAAACATACAGTTCGCGGATGACTTAAGCCAACTCATCGTCACTCCGTACAGGAACGTACGCTTTCAGGCAAAACAACTGCTTTAGAAATCAGCAACATCAACAACTACAAAAGAGATTGGAAGATAAGGACGAACAGAAGGAAATTTATAATAAATATCAATCTCCAGGAACAAAACAGCTGAAATTGTAGTTGAAGATCAGAACTACAGATATCATAGTGAGGGCAAAGTGCTAGCTAGGACTAAGAATAAGAAAAAGAGGCTACAAACAACATATAACGGAGAGGAAGAACAAGGTGATTCAGATTCTTAACCTACTGTACAATCTAAGAGGATTAGGCATGAAAAGTAAAAGAAAAATCTATCTTGCACTAGGAAGAGAGGTACTACTATACCCGCCAACCCCTATCGACGGTGAAACAAGGAACAAAAAATTGGAACTCCAGAGAATACAAAATAAAGCTCTCTACCTAATCACGAACACACGTATGAGAGAGAGGAGAAGACTATAGGATCTACATCAAGAAACAGGATTAGAAACTCTCAATATCAACATCAGGAACAGAGCGGAGAAAATATTGAGGAAGATAGACGATCTACCTCCGATATTTGCAGAGCACACGAACGCCAGAGCTAATCCCCTTTAACACTCGATTTCCCAGCGGCAGACAACAGCTGAGAAACGAGGAAGTTCCCATGTTTACTTAAGTAGAAATTCAAAAAGAGAGAAGGAACAAGCATAACGATAAAGATATTTACCCGACTATATACAAACCCAACCAACGAAATAACCAACCGAGACACCAGATTGATACCATAATAAGACAACCGAATTTAAACAACCTAAATAGGAAGAAACAACCGACTAAGAAGACAACACATCTCAAAAGTGCAAACAGAAATAATGCGAACAAAATGAACTAAAAGTGTAATAATGAACTATATTAATAAGTTTAACAAAAATGATAGTGAAGTGAAAGTTAAGAGTAAAACAGAAATAAAACGAACATAGTAAACTGAAAGTGTAATAAGTCAACTATAGTATTAAAAGGTTTAACAAAAATGATAGTGAAGTGGAAGTTAATAGTAAAACAAGCGAACAAAGTGAAACTAAAGTGAAAAGTGATAACAACAAGAGAAAGTGAAACAAAATAAGGAAAGGAAAAACAAGTAACATAATAATATATAAACAAAGCTCAGAGCTAACATAACTCAAAACGGCGTGAATGCTACAATAAACACATGAATGGAAGATGAAGAGAATAAGGGAACAGGATTAACCGGTCCTCCCGCTTCTGTATGAGGAACATAGGTGCTAAAGTGTGAGAAAGGAAGTAAGAAGGATGAATGATGAGTAAATGCATGACGGTGGTTCGGAATACACGTAAATAAGCAGGTCCCCACCGTCCCTCGGGCAAGGGTATTCCACCCTTTCCACCTTTGACTACCGAGGTTGCTCAATCTGCCTCCTCACCAATCTGTCCTCTTTTAACTCAAAACTTTCCGTCACCCACAGCTATAAATCCTCTTCTAAAGCTTGTTCCGGACTTCCCATTTAGCATTTCACTATCGGTTAACTTGAACTGCGAGTCAAAAGTGTGGGGAGTTTCTCCAGGAGCAAGTCGGCTGCGGGCCACCTCCTCTTCTGTGCCCACCTGATCGTGGAAGGGGTATAGAGGGGATGAGTAACCGCGAGCCGTACCTTTTCTCTCCCTCAAAAAAAGAAAAGTCTTACTATTTGTCGCTCCGATCTAGTTCTCTGGCAAATAAGGCAAAGGAAAATGAAGTTGGAAACGTGCTTCTTTCAACGGCGGTCAACTCGGAGACGCCGAGATGTCGGGAGTATGGTTTCCGGCTAAAGTTGCACGTTAATTGCCGGTTTCTTTATTTGAATGATAACAACTTCGGCCATCCGCAATCTTCTGCGATTTTAAAGTCTCAGGCTGATGGTGGTGTCCTGATTCAGTTTTTCACGGGTTAGGGTAGTGTCATGAGAGTGGGTGTGTTTTTTAATCGCGCCATCTTGAAGGTAAGATGTCAGTCGCCTTGGCAGGGTTGTGGAGGTCACGCCGATGTACTTTGAATGGCGGTGTTCGCAGTCACTGACTTTGCACGAATATTCGTACACGATGTTAGTCTCCTGGCGTTCGCTCGTTAGGGGGAGACAGCTGTTCTTCATGATGCAACTACTTGTCTTCTTAGTCTTGTAGTATATAATTAGATTAATATCTGCATTAGGGTCGGTTGGGGTCACGTTACGTTGGAGAATGGCTTTGGGAGCCTTTTATTCTTTACGGTAGCTGGTGTTTATATTGGCCTTCTAATAAAGGTGGATATTACTCTTCTTTGGAGTAGACCTGACGCCAGGGCCAGCAGCCAAGTTCATTTTCTCGTTCATGGTGGCATCGATGGATTCTTGTGGGTAGCCGTTGTTAACGAGAACTCGGGAAACCCTCTTAAGTTCGCGGTCAACAGCCGTCCACGAGAATAAATGAAAAATTGCACTGTTAACTAAGGCATTAATGACTTATCACTTGTAACGTTCAGGGCACTCAGAAGAACCATTTGAGCATAAGCCCAAGTTCGTGGCCTTAACGTATACTTGGGTTACAAATTTGGACTCCTGGGCACTTATGAGGATATCAAGGAAGGGAAGGGATCCTTCATCTTCCGTTTCGTGGGTGAAATTAAGACACAAGTTGTTGTTGAATGTTTCAACTAGGCCGTTCACTTGTTCAAGGTTATTCGTATTCAAAATTATGTCATCGATATAGCGCGCGTAGATGGGAGGCTTGGGCGCTATATTGCTCTTGAAAATCTTGTTCTCAACTGAGCACATATAAAAATTGGCAAAGAGGACGCCAAGGGGTGACTGCATCGCGACGCCATCGATTTGCACGTACATTTTCTTATCGGGACCGTAGAACGGGAATTCTTTCGTGCATGCTTGAAGGAGCTGTCGAAATATGTCCTCGGGAATGGTGAGAGGTGTCGAGCCTTCAGTATGGTAAATGGCATTGGCTATCAATTCGATGGTTTCATCAACGAGAACATTTGTGAATAGAGATTCTACGTCCATATAAGCTAGTACGGTTGCTGGTTGAGAAGTCTGAAGGACATCTAGAAGAGTTGAAGAGAAGGGCAGAGTGTAGTCTGATGGGGTGTAGGGCACGATGATCGAGTTGAGAAATTTTGCCAAATCTTCTCGATTTGTCTTATATTCGCCTTTTCTTCATGGTTCAACCCATCAATAAGCCTACCAAAGTTCATTAGAGACTGATATTAATTGCAAAAAGGTAGAAGGAAATTAATGCACCTTAGAACATTATTTTATTACACTGACTCGTTTCTATCCGACATGTATCATCTTCAGAGTTACAATAGGAAATTAATACATGTATTTCAGTGTATATGCTATAAAAATGTGTTAACAAACTGACGAACGGAACATAGACACGTGTGGGCAAACTAGCAGGCTGACGAGGTGCAGGTAGGGACTGCTCGAGGAAGTGTGAGTGGCCGGAGAGGGGGAGGGTGGGTTAAGTTGTTTGCCAGAGGTCATTAGTGGCTAGAGGCAGCTGTCCTAAATGTACCTGGTTCCTCGATTTCTTCGTCTTGCAGTTAGCAGGATTTCATGGGAGTTAGATTGTATATTTAGACTTGGTTAGTTTTCTTGAATATATATATATTGCTTCAAGGAGTAATTGGCTTCTATTGGGAGCATGGTCTAAAATTTTTGTGTTTTCTTTTTTCATTTTTCTGTTAAGGCAAGTTCCATGTATTTCTTGTGAATGTTTTCTAGGTGCACCATTGTTAAGGTGCTATGATATTTTTCTTGAGAATGTGGTCTCGGTCATTCCATTATACGAGTTAGGTAAGAGCTCGCAGTCTCCTAAGGTACTTGTGTACTCATATAAAAGATGGGTCCTTTGTTTGGGTTGAGGTAGAGGTTTGGGGTTATTTTTAACGAAAAGGGTTGATCTCTGTCTATTTTGATAGTAGATGATTTGTGCGAACTTTTTTTCGGCATTCGTAGCTTTTATTCCTCGTTTAATAATGTTCTTGATTACTCTCTAGTCTGCGTGGTGCTGTGGTGAAGCGGATGTGAGTGTGTGGGAAGGGCCATTCTCCCACCCCTTTCCCAATACCCTCTCCCTCCCTCTGTAAGAATATGTGTATGAATAGGAATGTTTTTTGTTTTTTTATATATGTATTTGATATCATGTTGTATTATAAAATGTTTTTCTCTCTTTCCAGGAGATATTACTCTATCTTAAGTAAATTTAACGAACTATTTACAATTTGATATTGTTTTTTTCGAAAGGTCACTCCTGTAAATTATAGATAAATATTACCTTCCTTTTGTAAAGAATGACTGGCATTGTATGATTTTGGATAGTACAAATTGAAGTTATTGTATGTCGCATTTGAAAGGAGGAGGGCTTTTAATAGCCACAAAAGCGCAACAAGTTCGCTTATCTAATACCGAGCTCGGAGGCGCCAGTTTTTTTTTTTTTGTACGAAGATTTTGTGGCACCACGTGAGACCTTTTCTTGTTTTGTTTATCATTTATCGTTTGTTTTTATTGCCCCGGCAGATATTTTTTGGTTGCTTTACTTTGCCTATCTTCCTTTTGTATAGTCTAATTGAGCCTTTTTTGTTTAAATCCTTTTGCTAGTATTCATAAGTAGGATTTTTTTTATTGTTTATATATAAAAATTAGCTATCTATATTTTTGTCTGCATAATAATGAGATCTCTTGTATATATTTACCCTATATTTTTTGTAAGTAAAGTCTGTACATACAATCCGTTTCAGTTCTCCTTTGATTTCTCACCTCCAAATTAGTGTAGGAAGTGGGTTGGAACGATTAGAGTTAGAGTCTAGATTTTCGGCCCTCTACATTTAGCGTCCGAATAGGGACGTGATATCTCGAAACCGGGAGCGTCACAGTATTGAATTACAGTCCAGACATAATTTGAGTGACAAGTAGTTTTTTTTTCCTTTTTCTGTGGAACAGGGCCTCCATGATGAGATTGTGAGACTGAGGCTGGATTTGAGGCAGAAAGAGGAGGAATGTATGATGTTGAGGAGCATGATTGAGGGATTGAAGAGTGATATGATGAGTATGGATGAGAGGACAGACAGGATGAGGAAAGAAATAGATGAAAGACAAAGGCAGGTCGACCAAAGGATGCATGACTTGTATGACAGGATGATCGGGTCAGGACCAGCCCTAGGACCCTCGGCCCTGACCCATGCTCCGACTGAAGGGGATAAGACTAATGGGATCAATGGGAGTGTGTGTGAATCTAGAAAGGATTGTATGATTGTGAGTGATAGGAAGGACGGAAAATGGAAGAGAGTGGAACGCAAGAGAAGAAGGAAGACTTGGTCAAAGGGGAAAGATTGGAAGGTGAGAGGGAAGAGTGTGGACTCTGTGATAGAACGGTTTGAGGCCACTTAATTTCAACCGTTATCACATGTTATTTAAAACCACGATGCTACCCACGTGCATCTTCGCTTTGAAGCCTGGCGCCTTATCACAGCCACCTGAGTCAATGTTTAAACAAGGAGGTTTATCTTCCTCCCTCGCCCCATGCTCCGACCTCGCCAGATTGAGTTAGGCTTATGGGCAGATAAGGCATGTTCTCAGGCTCGGCTATGCATTCCCTCGAAGCTCCCACTCCATTGTCCCCCACGCCAAGGGGATGTCCTGACTATTTATTTGGAAACTTTACCACTAAAATCAGATTGGAGATCCAGATTTTCGTTGCGAAACATCACTACGACCCACTCTCAGCTTGTGCGCCAAGGGACCTCGACCTCGAGATTCACCATCACTTGTCCAGAAGAAGGACAATATCCCTTGAGTGCCAAGGTTCGAGCCTTTCCTGACGCGGAGTCCACAAGGCTTCCCCTGTTGTTCAGAAAGAGAACAACATTAGAACAGCCATTGTTCTTGTGAGCCCGTTGACAAGAAACGGTTCTCACCCCGCCCATCCCCTGTTGTTCAGAAGAGAACAACGTAGAACAGCCATTGTTCTTTTGAGCCCGTTCGCCAAGAAATGGTTCTCACCCTTTCCCTTGTTGTTCAGAAAGAGAACAACGCTAGAACAGCCATTGTTCGTTCGAGCCCGTTAACAAGAAACGGTTCTCACCCCCCCCCTGTTGTTCAGAAGAGATTAACGTAGAACAGCCATTGTTTGTTTGAGCCGGTTCGCCAAGAAACGGTTCTTACCCTTTCTCCTTGTTGTTCAGAAGAGAACAACATTAGAACAGCCATTGTTCTCGAGCCCGTAGACAAGAGACGTTTCTCACCCCCCTGTTGTTCAGAAGAGAACAACATAGAACAGCCATTGTTCTTCAAGCCGTTTGTCAAGAAACGGTTCTCATTCCCAAGACGCCACGTCAGAATCATTTAATCTCCCCCCCCCTCTTCGGCTGGAACTCGCCAGCGGACCGAAAATTCCTTCACGTCGCCTTCCTCTGCACAACAAGTATAATTACGTAAGCCGAACGTTACCTTTGAGTATTTAACCCTTTTGTCAATTCTATCCTGTGCTTTAAATGGTTTAGCGAACCATCCCCTTCCTTTAACTTTATATTTGTTTTACCTTTTTAAATCTTTTAATCCTCGGATTAGCTCGATTCCCCACGACCCTTTCCATTCTCTGTTTATGTCAATATTTTCCGCTTTGTGTCTTGTTGATAGTTATTATTAATAAAACTCTATTTTATTAATGATAGCAATATTATTATCCTTGAGCTCAGTTCCGCTTCTTAAGCATATTGAAGATACATAATACCGGCCAGCCTAGACATCCACGCACTCTAAAGATAATTAAAGAAGTTCCCTCAACGAATAGTTATATATGGTATATCGTCGAGAGTCCATTCTACGACAGACTCATTGTACTCGGATAAAGGAGAGAGTGATGGTACGATTGGTATGTGTGAGAGTGAGGGCAGCTCAAGTAGGAGTGAAGTGAATGTGGGGAAGGGTATTTTGATAAGGGAAGTGCCAGGGGTGGATAAGTTTAGTTGCATAGTGAGAAGAGTGTGGAAGAATTCTTCGGGGAATTTGAGCGGCATTGCAAGCTCAAGTACCCGGAGAATAAGGGACACTGGATGAATGTTTTAGGGGAATGTTTGGATGGAAAAGTATTAGAGTTTTTCCGTGTGATCACAAGTGAGGGGGCCCGAGGTATGAGGTGGTGAAGGAGAGACTGAATGAGAGTGTGAAGTATAAAAGCGTAAATGAATTTGATAAGGTTCGAGTGGGGAATAATAAAAGTGTGAACATGTATGCACGTAAGCTTGAGATTATGGCGAGAAAGAGGTATGGTGATGATGATGCAAATGAATGTAAACAATTGATGAAAAAGTTCCTTGATACGGTACCGCGAAAGGTAAGTGAATGGCTGAATGGGAAAAGAAGGGAGAGAATGAGGCTGACAGGTGAACGGTTGGTGTGGGAGGATGTATTGGAACGGTTGGAAGACGGGCGATTTGATGAGGAAAGCGATTTAGACGATGGTGGATGGTACAGTGTGAATGTTGGGGGTAAGAAACCCAGGAGCTTTCCTCCACCGCAACAGCTTCTCAGCTAATGGGATGCCCTAAGGGCTGTGCCAGCTGGGGTGATGTCGAGCTTCCTGGGCCGGCAGGCTGAATGGGTGAATGGAGGATGGACAAATGGAAGGAAACAGCTGACTGGTAAGCGCGTGAATGGGATATATGAGGGAGCAGCCAAGATATGTCCCAGCAAATAAGAGACCGAATGATGTGAGAAAGATTGTGGAATGTCGTAGGTGTGGAAGGAAGGGTCATATGTAGGTGGACGTCTAGTGCGTGTTTTGGGTGTAAAAGTGTGCTTCGAATGTAAAGAAAGAGGCGATTTGAAGAAAGATTGTCTGAAGTTGAATGGTGAAGCAAATGCTGGGGGAAGTGGAAGATTTGCATGTGGTAACTGTTGAAAGGCCGGTCATTATGCGAGGATGTGTCGTAACCAGAGGAATGTATGTAGCTATTGTGCGATGGAAGGACATTCGAGTGAAAAGTGTTAGATTAGACTGAGAGCGCAAGGTGTGAATGGAAAGTCTGAAGCGGGAAACTGAATTGTAAGAGGGTACCTGGTGAAGTATCATCTGGGTGCATGAGTGCGATTAATGTGTTGGTAAGTCTGTCTAGTGTGAATGATGTGGAAGATTGGTCAATGATGTGTTGAGAACGATGGAGAGTGTTGGTGTGAAGGTGAAAGTAGCGAAGTGTGAATAATTTACGAAAGAAGTGGAATTCCTTGGGCATAGTGTGAGTGAGAATGGGTTACGAAAGTCGTCGAAGTATGTTGAGAAGGTGCGAATGTTTCCGAAATCGGCGAATGTGAAGCAGCTGAAGTCGTTTCTGGGTTTGATTAAGTTTCAGCGAAAGTTTATAAGTGATTGTTCGGGTTTGAGTAAGCCTCTGACTGAGTAGATGGGCAAGAAAGGTAGTAGGATTGTTAGATGGAATGATAAGAAGAATGAAGCGTATGAGAGACTTAAAATGCCAGCGAATGAAGATGTTGAATTGGCCTACCCGGATTATAGTGTGAATGCTAACATGCTTGAAATGTATACGGATGCAAGTGGGTGCTGTATGGGAGGTCTTCTGATGCAAGAGCAATGTTTGAATGGAGAGAATGTCAGGCGAATAATTGGGTGTGTATCCAAGGCTATGAATGCGGCAGAGAGAAAGTATTCGACTGTGAAGCGAGAGTTGGCTGCGATAAGGTATTGCCTGAAAGTGTTGCGTCCGTTTTTGTATGGTGTGAGGTTTGTGGTCAAAACATATCACCAACCTCTTGTGTATTTGCAACGTATAAAATGAGCTGATAGTAGGATTGCAAGAACTTTGGAAGATTTGAATGATTTTGACTATGTGATTGAATATGTGCCTGGTGAACGGAATGGAGTGGCTGCTTAAATGTCAAGGTATCCTGGTACGAAGGATGAAAATGTGTGTGGAGTGAGGGATCCTGAGTATTTGCCAAAAGGGATTATGAATGGGAAGGAGAGTAAGGGTGGTGCTGATTCCATGTTTGAAAATTATGGAATGGTTTGCAAGATTTGAAGAGGGATGGAGTAGATGTGAGAATGCCCGATAGTGTGGATGACTTAAGGAAAGAGGTAATGAGTGAATTATTTAGGAAGCCTGAAAGTATTAGTATGGCGAGGGGGCGGAACTTTACAAAAGAATTGAGAGCGATGTGTATGCAAGGGGTCCCTCCGTTTCAGGAAGTGTTGATTGTAGTGAGTCGTTTGTATGGAGTGATTGTTTATGTGCACTTTGGTGGTGAGAGGCCGATTGTGTACTGTACAAAGATGAGAAGGTGAAGGGTTTGAATGCTAATCTGGTGCATCTGCATTGTTTGAGCGGTGTTCATTACAATTGGGTGATTGAAAAGTGTTCGTATATGAAGGAGAAGAATGATTGTCTAGATGAAGATGAGTGTGTGGTGAATGATGATGTGAGAGTTGATGACGGTGTGGATGTCAGTGCTGATGTTAGTGTGGTTGTTCCTTCTTGTATTGCGAGCATGGAGGACCTGATATGATGGAAACGAGAGTGAAGGTTGGTGAAAGGTTCTTCTGTGGTTTGATTTATACTGGTGCGCAAGTGTCGTTAGTGAACGAGAGGATTCTGAGTAAGTATGATAAGTTTAGATGTTGCGAGCGTAAGCCTGTGAACTTACAGATAAGTGAATTGGGGAATGGAATGATAATGGCATGGGAACAGGTTAGTCTAAGAGTGAGTTTAGGAAGTGGTGTGAATGTGAAGCATGACTTTGTAATTCTGAGAGATAAGCAAATGCCGTGTTGTTTCTTGCTTGATGTGAACTTTATGAAATTGAATGATTTTTCTTTAGATGCTGATAAGGATTGTGTTATGAAAGGTGAACGTGAGGTGATGAGGTTGAATGAGTGTGCGAAGAATATTGTCAAATTTTGCGGTATGATTAAATTGGTCATGGATGATGAGAATGAGATTTTAAGTAATGATGATATTCTAGAGATGCAAGAGATGTGTCCTTTTGCCAGTGAGTTGAATAGGTGTGTGATGATGCGTGTTGATTTCAGTGAATGGCCTGAGTGTTTGAGTGATTTTAAAAGGTATGCTAAGGATTTTGTTGTTTGTATGGATGTTGTATATTTTGTGAGGCATACGAAGGATGGGGATGATATGTATGTACCTATGATGTCCTTGGCTGGTATGAATGATCTGGTGAAAGTTGTGCATAATAATTATGGGCATATGGGTAAATTTAAGTTGTGGAAGTGTAAGAAGCAGTGTGTGTTCCATCCGTTTCTGAGAACTGTTGTGAATTATGTTGCGACTACGTGTGAAAGTGTTCAGAAGCGAAAGGTGCAAGGTGTGCAAGTGAAGCCGCCGGTGTTTAAAATTGATGCGAAAGAACCGTTTGAGTTAGTAGTGATTGATTGTGTATCTTTACCACGTACAAGTGCTAGGCATGTTGGTATGGTTGTTATGATTGATCATAAAAGTAAGTTTGTGTATGCCGCGCCTGTGAGAGATAAAAGGAGTGTGACTTGCGCGCGTGATTGAGCAGTTGTGTTTTCCTGTGTGTATGGAAGACTAGGAGATGTCTGAGTGATAATGGGCCTGAGCTTGTGAGTGAAGTGTTTGAGCGAATGTTGAGAGAGAATGGTGTGGAGCATTTGAAGACAACTCCGTATGTACCGTCTACGAATGGATCGGCTGAACGTACAATTAGGACCTTGTGTGAGATATTGAGAATGGTGAGTATGACTTCGAATGACTGGGATGAATGGTTGAGTAGAGTGCTTTTGCGTATAATTCGACAATGCATAGTGCAACTGGCATGACCCCGTGTCAGTTTGTTAGGAATTTTAAAAGGCGATGAAAGATAGGTTTCGTTTGAGTGAAAGTGAGCGGAGTGTATGGCGTGAGGCACATGAAAGGTTTCGTTCGTTTGAAATAGGTGCAAAAGTATTGAAGGTAAAAGAAGTAAAAGGTAGGTTGAATGTGTCAAAGATAAGTGAAAAGTTTGAAGGACCGTATAGAGTTGTGAGAGTCTGGAAGAATGGTGTGACGTGTTTTGGAAGTGCGACTGAGAGAGTGCGGGCTCATCAGAATCAGTTGAGGAGGTGGAGAGAACTTCCTGACTACCTGGTGAGCCATCCAGTGTATAAACTGTGCAGAGTGAGAGAGATAATGATGAGATGGAGTGTGATAGTATGGATCTGTCTGGGAAAGAGCTTGTCTTTGTCTCGAGGAGTAGAAAGCGTGCAAGGAAGAGTGAAAGGAAGATTGAAAGTACGAATTTAGTTAAGTCTGAGCAAAGTCTTTCTGGTATGGGGGAGCTTGAGTGTTTGTATAAGCAGGTGAGTGATTTGGCTTTTGTAATTAGACGAGTGAGCTGCCTGTGGCTGATTTTTCTGGTTTTGGGAACAGTATGAATGATAGTGTGTTTAAGCAGAATGAAACCTAGTGGTGCTGATTTTTCTGGTTTTACGAATGGTAAGGGTAGAGGTGAGTTCGATGTGGAGAATGAGGAGTGACTTTTCTGGCTTATGGTGGGAACCAGTTGAAGGGGTTTCCGGTGTAGCCACTAAGAGTAGAAGGGATGCGAGTGATTTGTCTGTTTCGCAAGAGTGTACCTTGAGTTGGATGAGAGCTGTGAGTGTGAAGCTGATGAATGGGATATTAAGAGTAAAGGGGCATTCTCCCATCCCTTTCCCAATATCCTCTCCCTCCCTCTGTAAGAATGTGTGATGAATGGGAATGTTTTTTTTATATATGTATTTGATATCATGTTGTATTATAAAATGTTTTTCTCTCTTTCCATGAGATATTACTCTATCTTAAGTAAATTTAACGAACTATTTACAATTTGATATTGTTTTTTTCGAAAGGTCACTCCTGTAAATTATAGATAAATATTACCTTCCTTTTGTAAAGAGTGACTGGCATTGTATGATTTTGGATAGTACAAATTGAAGTTATTGTACGCCCCATTTGAAAGGAGGAGGGCTTTTAATAGCCACAAAAGCGCAACAAGTTCACTTATCTAATTTTTGTTTTTTTTTGTACGAAGATTTTGTGGTACCACGTGAGACCTTTTCTTTTTTTTTTTGTTTGCATTTATCGTTTGTTGTTATTGCCCCGGCAGATATTTTTTGGTCGTTTGAATTTGCCTATCTTCCTTTTGTATAGTCTAATTGAGCCTTTTTTGTTTAAATCCTTTTGCTAGTATTCATAAGTAGGATTTTTTTTTAGTGTGTATATATGAAAATTAACTATCTATATTTTTGTGTGCATAATAACGAGATCTCTTGTAAATATTTACCCTATATTTTTTTTGTAAGTAAAGGAATGTACATACAATCCGTTTCATTTGTCCCTTGATTTCTCACGTCCGAATTAGGAAGCCCATATATTTATATATATGTATATATATATATATATATATATATATATATATATATATATATATATATATATATATATATATTCAATTGATCTTTTCTTTATAGTCCGGAGTTTCAATATAAATAAGAGAACCAGGGCAGCAGAAAAGAAATGCATTTTTCTTTCTTCATTTAATTTCAACCAACGTTTCGAGGGCCAGCCTCATCTTCTGGGTACTGGAATTATATTTAATATAAATACAAAGTAATTCTAATAAAAATTAATGCAAAGTAATTCTAATTGACATTGAATAGGTAACATAAGTGGAATAGTCTTACAAGTCACTTTTTTGTATAAGTCATGATACCACAACGATAATTGATGGAATTGCATTGGTAATAGCAACATTACCCAAATTAACATGGAAGTGGCTAAGTAATGGAAACATGAATTTAAATTAACATGAAAGTGGTAAAGTACGGGAACCATCTAACGTGTAATATGTAATGGGAAAGACGAAGTTTGGTCGTTAAGTGTGGGTTTACTATCTAAAATCTTTATTGATTCAAGGATTCGTAAATCAGTGAGGGTATTAGCTGTAGAGACTATAGAAAAGTCTTCGAGTTTTACTTGTAAATTGCAAGAATTGGCGTGGAGTCGGATGATAGAATATTCAGGTTTGGCTAGGGACAAACCCGTATGGCAGGACCTCCCGGTGTGTTGTGCAACTCTTGAATGGAGAGTTCGGCTGGTAGAGCCAATATAGGTCGCATCGCACGATGGACACAAGTAATTATACATGAGAGATGAACGACACGCATCAGGAAGGCGATCTTTATGACGAAAGAGCGAGCCTATTGTATATTGGTTTGGGGTGATTATTTTGAGGTCCAAAAAGGGCAGATTTTTTTGGATAATCGAGCATATTTCAACAGTCATCTTTGATGTTTGTGAGCCAAAGAAGGGTACCGACCAGAAGTGTAAGAGTTTATTAACGGTGGCTTTATCTTCAGTCGGATTAAGGAAATGATCAAGACATTTCCTTATGCGGTTCTCCACAAAAAACTTTGGGAATCCGTTGTCTTGAAAAAATTTCTTAAGAAAGGAAAACTCTTCATGTAATAGTTTGTAATTAGAGCATATTTTAAATGCTCTATGTAGCAGGGTGTCAATAGTATTAGTTTTAAAAGAACGTGGAATAAAGCTAAAGAAGCTTGTTGATAGGCCAGTCAATGTGGCTTTGCGAAAAACACTTGCAGATAATCCGGTGGGGGTGCGGGTTAACTTGATATCTAAATAAGACAGGCAGCCAGTGTTTTCTATGTCCATTGTGAATTGTATTTTAGGGTGCTGCTTGTTAAGGAATTCAAGAAATTTAGATGCATGTTGTTCTTTACGAAACAAAATTATGCAGTTGTCAATGAAACGCCTATAAAATACTGGGGCGAATTCTTTGGGGCAAGCTTGGAGCCAAGAGGTTTCATGGAAACAGAGGAAAATATTAGCAAAAGTTGGACCTAACCGAAGTCCCATCCAGACCCCTTCTTTTTGAAGGTAAAGTTCGTTATTAAAGAGAAAATAGGAATTGAAAACGGATAAATCAAGAAGAGAACGAAATTGTGCTTGGTCAAATTGTAGAAAATGTTGAGAAAAAGTGAAAGTTTTGTGTAAAATGATGTCAATTGTTTCTTGTAATGGAATGTTTGTGAATAGATTTGTAATGTCAAAGCTTGCCATGGTATACTTATGAGGAGTAGGAAAGCTGGAGATTTGCTCAAGTAAGTCATAGGAATTACGGAGAGTGTATTTATTTGTTGTAAGGGGAGAAAGAAGAGGAACCAAATATTTTGCTAGGGCATAGGATGGTGTATTTATAGCAGAAACAATGGGTCGCAATGGATTTGATGGTTTGTGTATTTTGGGTAGGCCATACAAAATACCTGGGGCGGAACCTGAAACAAAAAGACGAGAATATGTCTGCGGATCAATAAGGTTTAACTTCTTAAATTTGGATAGTACACCATTAATTTTATCTTCAGTTTTATACATTACATGTTTAATAGATGATTTGACTTTAACAAATTTTGTTACATCGGAAAGGATAGTGTGCATTTTTGAGATGTCAACTTTATTCAAAATTACCACACCCTTACCTTTGTCGGGCCGGCAAATTACTAAAGACTTGTCTTGAGCTAACTTCTTTAGATCTTTTATGTCTGTTCTTTTAATAACTGTGCTAAAAATTTTAAAGGGTTTGAATTTATAAAAGTACTTGAATGCAATGGATTGGATGAAGCTTTTTATGTGCTCAAAGTTGCTTATATTATTATTGTTAGCAATAGTCTTGAGGGAAGCCGTAAGTTTCTCAGAGGCGAGAAGGTATTTATGGAAATTGAGTTTACAAATGGGGAGAGCAAATTCAAGGCCAAATGCTAGGAGTATATTGAGACGAGGGGAAAGAGATTTCAAAGAGAAGTTAAATATTACACGGGAAGGATCGCAAGGGTTTAAACTATTAGGAATTCCTAGGCGGGATAATTTACGTTTCTGAATGTTCGATACGTTAGCGATGTAACGTGAGATAGTCTCCTTTACATATCGGTTAACAAGAATTATTTCAATGTTAGTTAACTCAATTTTCATTTGATTTAAATGCATAGAGACAATATTGGAGAGTTTAAATAAATTAGTATTTTTAAAATTAAGTTCTTCATTCAAAAGCCTACCCTGCCATTTTTTGTAAAATTGCTTTGATTGTAGGCTCTTCTTTTAGAGTCTAAAGCGGAGAAATTTAGGGAAAATCTCGTAAGTTTTACAATGTTCTAGGAAGGAAATGTCCAGCTTGCATTTTTCACACAACCAGGACACCGTACGTCTCTACAGAAAATATCTGGACAACTCTAAGAAATGTGAAAAATGCAAGCTGGACATATATATATATATATATATGAATTGGAAGGAGGCCATTTTTTTGCAGGATTCATTGAAGTCGAAGAAAATTACTCGGAAGAGGCATGACTTTATTTGCCTAGACGTCCTTTGACCTGATAGTAGGTCACCTTCGGGGTAGAATGGTGAGGTACTTAATCTGATGTGTTCAATATTGGAAGAGAATTTAGATAGTGGGAGAAAATAAATGGTGAAAAAAATAAAAAAGAGGGAGGTTTGTGCCCTGGTGAAGAGGGCATCGTTTTTACCTTATCCTTTATTGTTTTATTTTTGTCCTGATTCTTATGTATTTCCTGTTTGTTTCTATTTATGTCACGTTAAACTGTTCTTATTGTTTTTGTGGCCTTGTTTCCATGTAATTATTTTTTTGTTCAATTGTTGAGCTTTCAAACCTTTATAAGCTCTCGCTTCAGCAATTCACCGTGTGGTTATGTCGATTATGGTGTTTTTAGTTATCTTGTTTCCGTTATAATATGTGTAGTGTTTGTCTTCCTGTGTATCTGTTATTTATATATTGGCATAATGTTTTCCTCGCAACAAAGCTTGTTGCTAGGGAACCGATGACAGCGGGTAACTTTCTCCTGCAGTCTGGCAGGGATGTTAATTCTGCCACCTGTTACCTTCAGTTCCGGAATGATAACATCTGTCCCGATTGAGCAGACCATTTTCCCCTAGTTTTTGAGTCGCAACGTTGACGGCCTCCAAGCATTGTCTTATGTGCAGATTCCTTTGCCGAAGACGGTCGCACTTTCTGGCTTGTTGACAAACAGGCACGCGGAATTCGGCACACGTTGTAGTTTTCTCATTGAGAATCTGTTGGACCTAGTGGTACATGAGCTTAGAACGGATTAACATTAGGTATATTTTCCTAATCTTGGCCGAACTAAGCTCCCTAAGTCTGTAGAGCTTGAAGATTTCTCTCCTTGCCAGATTCTGTCTCTCCGTGTAAAGCCTAGAGTATCCGTGGTAGGAGATTTTAAGGCGCAAGACTGTACCTTCGGTGGAGTAGCCGTATTTCCTCCCATCTATTATAATGGACCACATAGATCAGCGGCCCAATGGGACGATCTTGAATTTATCCCTGTTTGTTCTGATCTTCCATCTTCTATCGTACTGGTTAATGTTAGGGATTCCTGCTGTCATTTGAGCTGCCTGTGCTCCCGGCTTCCTCTCCGTGCATGGGACGATCTGGATGATCTCATCTGCGAAAGAATGGTGAAGATGATATTAGGGAAGGTTCCAAAGTGGGCTAGTCCACAAACCTGCTTTCCCAACCACCTCGAATTATGCCTTGTCACATGACAGGCATAGTTCGAACTAGGTTATGAATGGCAGTAGACATGGCTATGGCTTAGAAGGCGGAAACGGAGGGGGTGATGAATTTAGGCTGCCATGAAATTAATTATGGTAGCCTAGAGAAATACTCCATTTTGATTCCCCGCAGGGAAAGAAGAATGGCGTTAGAGAGAGGTAGAGTTCTTCTATCTGGCTCGACTCGCAAAAAATGCCCCTTGTAAAATTCACTGATCTTCGAATTCTTCTCTTCTCGCAAAGTCAAGAGATGAAAAATGCGAAAGTAGCGTAAACTAAGTCTTTCGGATGCGAAAGCTCAATATCCGTGTGGCCGAACTGTCTAGGAGTGTGAAGTCAATAGTTCAGAATGAAAAGAAGAGATAGGTATAGGGATAGTATAATGGGTGAAGGTGTAGGAGAGAGATAGAAAGGTAGAGATATTGTGTGTGGTGTGTGTGTGTGTGTGTGTGTGTCTGTGTTTATGAGATAAATATGAGTGACGGGTGATATATGGCGATGATTCGGTGAAGGTGATAATGATATAGTGAATTGTGCCAGGTTGCCTGGCAAACGCTTTCGTTTTGCATTTAATTTACTTTGTATTTTTCTTTATATTTGAGGTTCGTTATTTAAACATTTGAGGCTTTGTTATCAATTGCTACTATAAACTCTTTATTTTTTGTTTAATTATATATATATATATATATATATATATATATATATATATATATATATATATATATATATATATATATATATATATATATATATATATATATATATATATATATATATATTGGGGGGCTCTTTTGTACTTTTCAGTGTGGTTTTGTAGTCTTATATTTATATACTCTTTATATCTCCTTCTTTGTATTTCTCATTACTATTTTCTGTTCGTATTCTCTTTAGTGTGTTATTCTTCGTTGATTGTCAATTTTGGCGGTTTTTGTTCGCTCGGTCACTTTGTGTTATTTATCGAGTGGCTTTACATTCAGCGTTGTATTCTTGTTGCGGATTTAATTGTTTGGTACGACTATTTTGTTTAGTTCTTCCTGGGCTAAAGTTTCATTTAACTTTAGCCACATGTTTTTGGCTCGTTCGTGGAATACAGTATTGATAGGTTCAAGTTCGGTTCTTCTATGCAGTTCCTCGGATGTTATTCGGTCCTGTCTTCTTTTATTTCCAATGAATCTCGTTGCTTAGTTTTGTACGCTTTGGGCCTTGCGTATTTTTACTCAGCATGTGAGTCGGTATGATCGGATATAATAATTCAGAACGGATGAGGACTGTATATAATTTTCTTTTATTGTTGTATGAAAGGTTATGAAATCGTAGCAGGGTTGACAATGTTTCTTTTGCTTCATTTATCCTTTTTGACAGGTGGGAAACATACCCATTCGTCGTTAGCTTGAGTCCGAGGACTCTGCCCTCCGTGTTGTAATGGTATTCTTCCCCCTCGACAATAATTGTGAATGTTTTGCTTCGATTAATTGGAATAATGATGAATTTGTTTTCATTTGTTTTAATTTTGTTTCTTTTTCTGAAATCGTTTAGGTTTTTGATTTCCCTCGCTGTCCTTTGGGCGATATCTCTTGTGTTTAGTCTATTACTTGAGATAATTTGTGTCATGTGATCCGCTAGTTGGATGTACATTGCACTCTGTTTCGTTGGATGGAGTAGATTCTGGGTACAGAGTTGGGAAAAGGCACCCTCCTTGAGGGACACAATCTCGTAGAGTGAATGTTTCACCCATTTGGCCGTTTATTTAAGAATAGCTTTTCTTTCTTCCAGGTAGTGGCATAATATTTTGTTTAAGTTGGGTTCCTTATTGTAGCTAGTAATTTTAGCTTGTAGGCCGGGAATCCATACCTGATTGAAAGCTTTGGCAACGTAGCGGAGTATGACGGCCACACTGTTGCCTCGTGTTGTTTCCGTGGCGATTTTTTCTGCAATAATTGCTAGCGCGGTTTCCGTCCCTTACTTTCTCATGAACCCGTGCTGTTGTGGGTTATATAGGTTATTTGTTTCATGCTGTTTTATTAACCTTTCGTTAACGAGGTTTTCGAGGAGTTTCCCGAGAAACTCGAGTAGTGAGATTGGACGGTAGCTTTCGATTTGGTGTTTTGGTTTACCCGGTTTTGGCAGGAAGATCATCTTTGCTGTCTTGAAGGCCTGGAGTTAGTATCCAGAATTCAGACAGGCATTGTAAATCCTTAAGATTGCTTCGTGCACGTTGTTTGGTGAATTAGTCAGGTGCACCTTAGTTATGCCACTTAATCCTGGTGCCCTTTGTTTAAACGATTTGACTGCTGTCAAGTACTCTTCCATTGTGAACGGCATTCCCTCTTCTGAGCGGATGGGTCTCCCATCGTTAATCTCTGCGTATGGCTTGACGTTGTCTTGTTGGTTCTTAATTGTTCGAGCTATTTCATCCTCGTAATCCCTATCGAAGTCGAGGTTTTCTTCTGGAGAAATCGAAAAAAATTGTTTCTATGCCTCATAAAGTGATCTTGCAGCTCTGCGTTTTGCTGCACTTTCCTTTATTGCACTTTGATCTTTATTGTTTCTTTTGGTTGGGTTCTTCGCAGTCTTCGAAATTGAGTCCAAAGTTTTTGGGGATCCCTTTCAATGTCCATTTTTATGATTATATTATTTTAGACTTGAATTGCTTTTTCTTTTATCATTATCCCCAATTGTCTTCTGATGGTTTTTAGCCGTTATATTTTTTCATCGTATTACCCAGACCCGTTATTTCTCTTGTCAATGTTTTAAGTTCTTTCATTTTTCCTTTCATTTCGTCGTCCCATCTCGGTGCATGGAGGGTTCTGTATTCTATTTTAGGTGTATACATTGCGTCGGCTTCTATTATTTTTTTACTTATCTTATGTATTTAGGCTTCTATTACGTTGGTTTCTTGGTTGTTAAGGGTTCTGGTATCTATGGTGATTAAATAGTCTTTATATTTGGCCCAGTCTGTTCTGCTGAGTGATTTCCTTTGTGGTATATTAATTTGGATGGGAGAGGTGGATATAGTTGTAACCATACTTAAGTGGTCTGATGGGGTTGCGGCCTGGGGCTCGGTGTGGTGATTGAAGTTGAAATTGGGGTTGGTGAGAACTATATCTGGAGTGGTGGAGGATCTGTTGGTTAGGAACGTTGGGAAGTCTGGTTCTTCTCTTTGGATTCTATTTCTTTGCACCGGTAGTTCTAGGGTTCTACCTGTGCCGTTCATATGGGTTGTGTAGCCTGCTGCTCTGCATCCGGCGTTGAGATCTCCATTTAGAATTGTAGAGCTTGCTCGGCGAAAGACTTAAATAAAGTTAGGAATTGGTAAATACGAACGTCTTGGGGGTTGATAAGCTCCGACTACTACTAGATCGTCTGTAGTCATTTTAATTTTTATCGCCAGGTATGATTCCTCTAGATCCTTTATTTCGGTGTAGTGAATCCCCGTTTTTACCCCGATCGATACACCGTAATATCTGGTTTGTGTATGGTTGGCAGATATGATTCTATAATTTGGTGTTTACTAGTTTTCCCTGGTGTTGTTGGCATCACTAGCTAGCATACTTTATTCTTATTGTTTGTTTAATTTTTCATTAACTTCCGTTAATAATATTAGTGACCAAAACGGTTAGGTTCTCCCATTGTTTATAACTTTTGTTTTTAGTCGGTTCCTCCGTCGTGGCTTTCAAGCCTTTCAACTAGTTATATTGCTAATTATTCTTTTCTCGTTTTTTTTATGGGCATTTTTACATCTTTTATTTTTACTTTTAACTTTGTTATTTATTTATTCTTTTTCTTTCTACTTAAATTTTATCTTGGCCACTTTGCCTCTTTTTTTATTTATGCTTGTTGTTAGTTAATTTATCTTTCTCTTTTATTTTCGTTGACGTTGTTTTTTAATTATTCATTTCTTATTTATATTTCAAATCTTAGTTTCGCGCACTTCGCCTCTTTTTGTTTACGTTTTTTATTATTGCTGATAGACTATCTTATCTTATTATTATTTTAGTTGACTTTGTTGATTATTTATTCTTCTCTTTTTTTATTTTAATTTGATTTTAGCTTGGGCACTTTGCCTCTTTTTTTCTTTATACTTTTTATTGTTTTTTCTCCTCTTTTTGTTTTAGTTAAAGTTTGATTTAGGCACCTCGCCTCTTTTTATTGAAGTTTAGTGACTTTTTATTGTTTTTTGTCTTGTTTCGATTTTTGTATCATTGTTAGGTGTAGATAGGTCTTTATTTTCTCGTGTACAGTTTCATCCGCTGGGGAATAGCGCTGTTATTTATACTGTGCGTTAGGGTATGTCTAGGTTATTGTTGATTGTTGGGAGCATTTCTTCTTCAACTTTGTCCCATGTATTTCTCCCTAGCCTCTGGATCTCCATATTGATCGGGTTGAGTCTGGTTCTATCGTGTAGAACCGATTGTCGAATACGGTCGATCCTTCCCGTGCCAGTTATAAGCAGTGTGGCTTGATTCTGTACCCTCTGAATCGTCAGGTGAGAGGTACAGCTTGCCATCTGCGTGATCACTGCTGGGTACACTAGGACGGGGTGTACCAAGGCCGTGTAGAGTTTCCTCTTATTTGGCACGTTGAGGCTTCGGAAACGGTGCAGTTTCTTCAGCTCTCTTTTGGCTAGGGCGACATTGTTATTTATGTGGGCCTTGTATCCTGTTTTGGAAATATGTAAGCCAAGGACCTTATCCTCGTTAGAGTACGGATAAATTTCATCCTCAACGAGGACGTCGTCTATTTTCCGGCGGATTATCGGAATCATCTGGAATTTCTGGCGGTTGTCTTGATTTTCAACTTTTTTTTCATAACGGTTGATGTTATCAACCTCGGCAGCTGTCGCCCTTGCTTGAACTCCAGCGTTCCTGATAGCATTTGTGTGATGTCATATGCGAATTGCAGATACATCGAATCGTCCCTCACTGGCGCGGGGAGGTCTATTGTGTACACGAAGTACAACAATGGACTCAGACAGATGCCTCGTGGAACTCGTGCCTCGAGTTCGAATTCGGGTGGGTCCTTTGTAACCCTCAATCTACATTTGGGCTTTCCTTTGCATGACATAGTCACAAAAGACCCTTTCCAGGACTGGGTTTAGCTGGAGGTTGAGGAAATTGAATTGTAGCCCTCTCAGCCAAACCTTATCAAAGGCCTACTTTACATCTCGCAGAAATGTGTCTACGTACTTTCGCTCAGCTTTGCTGAGGGCGGTCTCCGTTCCTCGTCTCCTTCGGAACCCGTGCTGCTGAGGGTTGTGAGCTCCTCACTCGGCTAGTTGTTCTTGAAACCTGTCAGCCAGGAGTTTCTCCTAGACTTTCGTAACGAATTCCAGTGGGTAGGTTGGCCTGTAATTGACTAGTTGATCAGGGGGCTTTCCTCCTTTGTATGAAGATTATTTTGGCAATCTTAA
The DNA here is from genome assembly GCA_963969495.1 of Ceratothoa steindachneri. NCBI lineage: Eukaryota > Metazoa > Arthropoda > Malacostraca > Isopoda > Cymothoidae > Ceratothoa > Ceratothoa steindachneri. Next base: position 97,845,793 of record OZ018332.1, read on the forward strand.
AACCATCAGGGAAGCAACCCGTGTTCAGGAAGGCGTTATAAATATCTGTTATTCCCTGAATGATCTGCTGTGGGGGCATTTATCAAGTTGATTTTGGTGATTTTAGTCCAGTCTGGTGCCTTTTGTTCAAAGGACCTTACAGTGACCATGCCTTCGTCAGGTGTTATGGGACGGCCATGGCCCGCCATTTTCCTGCCTTTATCTATTTGATGTTGTGGGTGCGTGTGGTGTATAATTTGATTTAGGTCTTCGATCAATTGGCCTTCGAATTCCTGGTCGAACTCTTCATTGTCTTCTGGGGTGATAATGAGGACGTTTTTCCAATAATTCGTAAGTCTGCCTTCTAGAACCGTGGGGTCCTCTATATTATTTCCGTTCTCTTTTATTTTAGACTTCGTTTTCCGGATAGTACTTTTAGTTTCTTAATTTGATGCCAGAATTTAGCCGGCTTTAGCTCGCTATCAGTTTCGGCTGTCAGGTTGTTCCAGATTTTGTCTTGTTGGAGGTTTATAGCCTCTTTTAGCTCGGTGCTTAGACACCGAAAAAGCGAACTTCTTTTCCGGTTAGGACCTTCCCCTCTTCTCTCTTCGTACACTTTCCTGTGAACATGAGCGATCTCCCTCATCTCCTCTGTCCATCTGAGCTGAACGGATTTTAGGGGATATTTATGTCAAGGGAATGGGCCACTCCCGTGTAAGCGGAATTTTAATACAACTTCAATGTTCGATTCCAGCCCGTAGTCTAGATGTTGATAGCTGGCCTGGAATCGAAAGTTGTTTTAAAATTCTGCCTACACAGGAGTCACCCGTTCCATTGACATAACGTTTAAGTGAGGAAGAATATACATCCCCTAAAATCCGTTTTTTTAATCATTCTGACTCCATCATTCTTCAACGATAAAGGAGGAAAGACACTCTGAAGATGATCGCATAGATCGAAAGCCCAGCAATTAAAGACAAGTTTGGTTTGTACCAAACACATTTCAATTAAAAAAAAGAAATAAACATAGGAGAAGTTGTCTACCAACTAAAAGATGAACTAAAAAAGATAATTAGAAAAATGGAAAGTTTCCAAAGAAAACTAATAAAGGCGAAATATACTATGGTATTTAACAAAATCTGCATACAAGAAATATAAAAAAATTCGAGGGGGTGCATAATCAAAAAATTAACCAGAAGGAATATAGGTAGCCAACCCTTGAAATAGCTCATATTTGTTTACTTACACAATCAAACGCTTGAACAGGAATAAAAATGACTCATAAATACAGTTTGAAAACACTTTTGAATGAATGCGTCGAAGGAGTCATGATCTTTTACGGTGACTCACCACACAATAACTAAAAACACACCTTCGTAAAGCTTGTACGTATTCTTTCGGACAACGATAGTGTTTAACAGTTCTTCAATAGGATATGGCTCGTTTATCTGCTCTTGAGACAAGAGATAATTCCCGTTTCCACCAGTGGAATAGAGCTCTCTTCAACCTATGTTATCCATTCTCTTTTCACCCTATTAGCTAAATTTATATAATCTGGTAGGTATGATACATCGTTATCCTATGAATTCTGCCCCTCTTCCCCTATTACCAATCCCAGGAAATGGGCGCACAAATTAGTACTTTTAATTCATTTGAGTAAAAATTTACTTGAGTCAGGCATCAAATGGCCCTTTCTTTCCAACTTCATTTACTAATTAATCTCTTTGTTTCAGGTTTTTTTTAAATACTTTTTATTCATATTTTTTAATCCGATAGTAGAACCAATTCCAAGGGAAACAAAACATTAAACCCATGATAATATCAATTTAAATATGCATCTGTTTCTATTGGACTTGAAATAGTTTTCACTATTTTGCGCAGATTCTACTAGCATTAAATATACCATTAAATTCAATACAAATCGGATCTTGGATTTTGAATATCTTGTTAGCCATTGATGCAATAAAGTTTCTTAATAAATAAGATACAAGTGAGCGATGTCTGCAGTAAAATCTAGATTACAATGGGAGATATGTATCGATAGCGAAGCTGTGTAGAGACCAGAAAAGATGTGTCAGCTATAACACCTCGAGCTGAATGTGTATGCAGTATATTTACATATCTTCTTCCTGCAGAGATAGGACCAAAACACGTCCCTCAATATTCTGAAAATGATATTAAAAATAAAATAGTTGTCTTAATTGTGTTGTTCTATTTTTCTTGGAACCGGTGTTGGAGGCCATTGGCCACAGAAGACGCTCCACCTTCCTATGATTCCAGAGCGTCATTAACGGGAGGCTTCTAGGGGCAACGCCCGCGACTGTCATCAAAAGGAAGGGGAATTGTTTCCATCCTCATCAGCTACAATAAGAGTTCACGCACTCCACACAAAATAGCAAATATATCCACGTACATGCATGTATGTGCGGCCACCCCTTTCTCTATCTTTCGGCAATAAGATATCGTTGTTTTTTCATTAAGCCACTGATAATAACGGGGTTATGTTATTATCACATTTCTGCTTCCTTTTTGAGTAATTTTTTTCTTTCTTGTTTTAAATTGTATGATGAAAATCACTCTCCTTTAATCTTTATCCTCTAAAGAGAAAAACTACAAGATCTTTCAAGTATCGACCAATTTCTCAAATTTCATTACTCTCTAATTTTTTAAACCATCTTAAAAAAAGTCGAGTGGCCTCTATAGTATTATACCTCACTAAATACTCTAGCAAAGGTATTCAACTTTGTTCTTTAAAATCTATGTATTTTTTGTACAAACTAGTAGAGGTAAATACAGGAGAAATAGACACATGATCAGAATTAAAGCGAAAAACAGAAGCATCCCTTCTTCCCAACGACCATTGATCCCTGGCAACCTCGGGCTTGTCAGTGATTGTCACTCTGATCTTTATGTTAGTTTCATTACCCGGTCGGGCGAGCCTTCTTATTAGTGAAAACCCAACGGGTGATGGAAAATAGAACGTTATATATAATTTATGTCCTTGATGATATACAGGATAACAAAATCAGTTGATAATAGGCCTGTATTTATATTAAATTCCTCATTAAATTTTATTTTAATTCTTTTCAAACTTTCTCAGATTGCAGCTGCCCAATTTGAGGTCATGTCTGAGTAGAATCATGTCTGCGAATCGGGAAGCTTCCCTTCGCTCATCATTGAAGCGAAACTTGGCTTCAGAGACCTTTTATGGATTTGTTTGTATAAATTTAATTGGTAACTTAAATATAAACTTCGGCCTATTCTCAAATGATTTTTTATTATGTTATCAAGTGATTTTATTATAATAAATTCATGGACTAAGTGGGTTAGCTAGTGCTTTTCATAGGATGAGGTTTTTTTTAGTCAGGGGTCAAATTTCAGCTGAGATTACGGATTTGATTTATGCATAAATGTTGAGTTAGAAGGGTATTTTACTGGTGAATATGGTGTTTGTGAATCCAAATGTTTGTTATCTGGGAGTATTTTTAATTCGAATTTGTCACTCTTTTGGCTGACATTGTTATATGCTGACCTAAATAGCTGTGTTTTTCTACGATGTAGTTTGCAGCTGTCGCTAACCTAGTAGATATGGCGTAGGACCTAGCGTCGAGGCACGGGTCAATCCCATACCACCACACACAGCTAACCACAACACGAGTATCATCCCCTTCCCGTCTTCACAACATACGTACTCTCTCCTGTGTTCTGTAAGGCTTCTATGATCACGGTCGATGGTCAGTGTCAAAATAATACTACTCAACAATTCCGATCCAAACGAGGACCGGACCCTAGTGAGTACGGGCTCATCCGCGATTGTTATTTTGATCTTTATGAGTATTTCATTATCCGGTCATGAGGGGAGATCTCGTCCGCAATACATTGAAAGGATAGAGAGTTATTTACAAAATTACGATTTACTTTTCTTTTTGTAAATTTCTTTCTGTCATATTTTCCTCCGATGTTGGTTTTAGGTCAAACTCTCTTTTTTTGCCTTTTTGTTGAAGTTGTGCTGGTATTTTCTCTTAGCACTTATTAATATGGGCATCTTAGTTCATTAGGGTATCAGGTATAGTGTGGGCAACCATTGCGTGCCCTCTCAGAGGGATCATTGGCTATATATCTTCCACACACTTTCACTTTCTGTATCTTCTCCACTTACTTTACAAAGCTTTCCTTGCAAACGTTCTGGTAGAGATCCGTTAGTTGGGTTTCAATTAGTTTTAACTAATTGAATAATTCAACCTCTTTCCTGATACCATTTTGTTGTGGCGAGATTGCGCCCCCTCCCTGCGCCCCCGTTCACTTTGCCTACTGTACAGTTAATAGATACCCAACTCTCTTCGTTCGATCTATTAACTTTTCAGTAGAGTCAGATGTGTTTTAGTCGCGTGCACAAGACTCATAAGTTACTATGAAGGACGTAAGGTCATAGGTCAGAAAAATTGAAAGCACGCGACTTAGTTGTATTGACCTTTTTTGATGGTGCTTTGGTTCTTATGGTCGTGGTCATTATTTCTCTATTGAACCTCTCAAGGCTTTGTGAAAGTCCACACAGAATAGACATAATCCGAGATTTTATGTTGAGGTTCTTTCGATGAGCTGATTAATGTTAGTTTGGGTCGATCGCTCGTCGAGAACCCTCTTTCTAAAAGCAGGTTTTCCTCCATCAATCAGACATATTACCATCACATCAGCCAGAGACCAAGATTCATCCATCCAACCCCCGCAACGGAGTACCCAGTGGTAGACTATTAATCTGGTACTTTGAGGCTCGTAGTATAAATGCTTCCAGAAGGTAAGCTGAGAGTAGATTGAGACTAATCCAGTTTTATTTCTTATCGACATCTTCCCTTTACCCATTTTCGCCACTCTCCTTAAAAGCTTCTTCTCACATATTTATCTTGGCCAGCTTTCGTCCATTCATCCCCTGTCAGGGATGGTGGTTTGTGACTTATCTGCATTCTTCCTTCCCACTTTCCCCCGCTCTACTCACCCCACTTCTCTTTTCTATTAATATCCTTATACACCTGAAAGGCGATATCAACTATGGCGTAGGCGGCAGTGTTGCCGCAAACATCTGGAATATTTCTTGCCCTCCAGGCCTCAACACCTGCAGTTGTTGGCCTTTTCAGCCTGAATGCCTTGAGAGAGATGTTCGGCTCTTGTCTCCTACATATTTTCGCTTCTTATATCTTCACCAGTTTCTTTATAAATATTTCCGAACAAATTTTCGGATCAAGTAAAGATAGTCCCTCCCTTTTTACCAAGTAAAGATCATCCCTCCCAAAGTGGCTCTAGTAAAGCTAATCCCTCCCAAGGCTAAAACAAAAAATAACTGTTAAAATATTTGTTTAGGAACATATTTGTTAGAAAGTTTATTTTAAAACCATTAAATATTGTAATCTTTGCAGAACTATAGAAATTAAATTTTGATAACTTAATTAAAACGGTATTGGCCGGCAATCGTATCGCAGAAATCATTGAAAACATTGTATTTATGTCTTTCAAGCCACATAAATTCCTGTAGAAATTTATGATTTTTAGTTGAAATTTCTTTAGAAATTTAGAACCTTTACTTGATCCTATATGGATCAAGTAAAGATGTCATAACCTCGTATACCTCCCATTTTACTAAGTAAAGGTCATCCCTCCCCCAATTAACCAGATAAAGTTAATCCCTCCTTTTTGTCTTGACAGGAACTATCTTTACTTGATCCAAATTTTATCCGGGATACACCTTGTTGATATTTTGCTTTAAATTCACCAAATAATTTCGAGC